>JBAMBK010002629.1:0-256561 GCA_037043435.1 Drosophila suboccidentalis | reverse complement strand
TGTACATTAGGGTGTCCCTTATTTGGTCAAAGTCAATATTTTTAAACGCATACGGGCTAGTTTTGTTCATTAGGTCCTAAAGGACTCAGAAATAAATTTTCACCTCAATCGGAGTATGATAACCCGTGCCGACTTGGATCGGAAAATTTAAAAATTATATAGGAAAAAAAAAAAAAAATTTTATTTTTTTTGATTTTTTATTTTTTTATTTTGTTCATTTGGCCCTAAAGAACTCAAAACCAAGTTTTCACCTTAATCGGAGTACGATAACCCATTCAAATTTGCATCGAAACATGAAAAATCATCGAAAAATGTATAATCAGTGTTAAAACTCAGTTTTTCATGTTTCAATGCAAATTTGAATGGGTTATCGTACTCCGATTAAGGTGAAAACTTGGTTTTGAGTTCTTTAGGGCCAAATGAACAAAATAAAAAAATAAAAAATCAAAAAAAATAAAATTATTTTTTTTTTTCCTATATAATTTTTAAATTTTCCGATCCAAGTCGGCACGGGTTATCATACTCCGATTGAGGTGAAAATTTATTTCTGAGTCCTTTGGGACCTAATGAACAAAACTAGCCCGTATGCGTTTTAAAAATATTGACTTTGACCAAATAAGGGACACCCTAATGTACATACAAGGTGGCGCAAAAGAAGTCACCCTATTGGAAGATGCTCTCATTTTTGCAAATGGCCGCCAATGTCAAATCTGTTTTGACATTTGTGGACTAGACAGATACAGAATACAAGTGAATAAGCCATGGAGCGATACACTCCCCAAGAACGCAGAATAATTGTAATAATGTAATAATAATAACCGCTTTATCTCTCGTTTTTGATATTTGCACTGGCCGGCCAGATCACCCGAATTAACCATTCCAGACTTCTTTTTATGGGGTTTTTTTAAAGTCGCAGGTTCACGTCAACAAGCCGCAAACTCTTGAAGCCCTTAAGGAAAATATTCGCCAGGAATGCGAGAACCTGTCGCCCGAAGTTCTGGCAAAAGTGATGGAAAATGCCATAAAACGGGCGTATGGTCATGAGCTCTGGCAGCGAACACTTGGCCGATGTCATCTTCTCGCCTAAACCAATAAACTTCTTAAGGTTCGAATAAACATAATCAAAAAACAGAATCAAAATTTTTCATTTAGAAAAAAAATGAGAGCCAAACCACATCGGATGACTTCTTTTGCGCCACCCTGTACATACATGTCACTTTTGAAAATACACCTTCTAATTCAAAAGACATTTACAGTCAATTTTTATTTTTTAACTTTTATAATAAAAATTGAAGAATAATTTTTACTTTCAATTTCTACAACACAAATTGGAAAATAACTTTTATTTTCAATTGCTAAAATAAAAATTGAAAATAAAAGTAAAATTATAATTTTTAAGTAAAAATTGAAATTTAATTATAATTTTATTATTTATTTTATTAGGTCGAAAAAAAAGTTTTCTTTTAGTTATAAGTTTTTCAACAAATACAGTCGAACTTCCCTAACTCGAACTTCCCTTACTCGAATTTTCTCTAACTCGAACAAAATCGAGTGGCAATAGCGTTTACTTAGCAAATTTCATACAATTCTGCTTCCGTAACTCGAACTTCCATAAGTCGAATTTCTGCATAACTTGAACAAAAATATTGGCCCGTGCACCTGTAAGTCGAATTTTTCGGGAAAATCCCTAAAAAAGTTTGAATATTTTTTGGTTCTGTTTTATGCTTTTGTAACCGGCTCGTTTGGATATTGAAAATATGGTGATGCAATATGATAGAATATTGCATCAACAATTACTTAGGCTTGTGAAATTGCTATAGGAAAGATGTTCTTAATGTACTTCATTGTTAGCGTATCACCGCAAGATTATTTAAATTATTAAATTAAATTATTAAATATTCAAGCTTATTAGTTAAGGAATTCGAAAGTGGACCAAAAAAATTTAAGTGTCTGAAAATTATGGTATCTCAGCGAAAGCAGATTTCGTTATTTTAAAATATAGAATATTAATTATGATGTCATTTGAATCGGGATCTTCTTCTGGATACAGCAAAAGAACGAAAAACCAAATCTTTGAGAATATCGACAGGTCTTGAACAAACTGGAATCTGTTTTTGTTGAAAATAACAAGAAAAGGTTGCAACTTGAAATGTATTTATGAATGAATGAAATTGTAGTTTCTGTTAAAAGACTTTAAAAATATAATTCCCTAACTCGAAGTCTCCCTGAGACGAACTTTTTCTTTGAATTATGGTGATTCGAGTTAGGGAAGTTCGACTGTAATTTTTATTTAATAATTTATATTTTAAAAATTATAATCGTTACGATCCCTGTATGAAACACATTTAACTAAAGTTAAAACTTGTTTGATTTCACTATTTGTCATGGTTGTCATTTTTATTGATACATTTAATTCCTTTGAAATTTCATAAAATTCTGTTAGCAATGTATTTTTTCTTTTTAATTAATGTTTGCCTCTAAGTTGTGTCTGAATATATATTTTATTAAACTAGGGTAATCTATTAATCCATTAAATATTCAGATGAAATTTGGAATTTCACTTAAGTAATGGTGTCTCAACCAAGAATTTGTTTAGTTTTAATAGAATCAAATATTAATAGAAACAAAAATTTAAGACTCACAGATACAGACAATGACAATGTCTTGTCCAGCCGGCAGTACAAATTGACACAGCTATAATAAATACTGCTGTACTTTTTGGGTGGCGATTATAAAAATAAATATTTACGACAGTTTCTTGAAAAACATACAATTTGGTAATTCTCTTAATGGCTAAAAATACAAAAAAAGTTTTTTTCTGCACTGTCAACTCGCTGGCACCTTTTTATCTAGTTTTATCAAATAAAGAATCAAAGCACGTAAACTGCAATTGCTCAGGGGAAACATTTGTCTACTTTCGATTTATTTCCAGAGTGTGAGGAAAGCAAACACACCCTAACATATAAATTTATATGTGAGTAGCTTACTCCTAATTCAACGCGTAATTCGTAGACGATTTAAACAAAATAAAAGTCGTTAGAGTCGTTGAATCAATTGAATTAAATAAAATTGCCAAAATATCGTTTTTGAATACAATTTTCCGAACTCTTCAAATGCAGAACTGGGTGACACCAAATTTGGCAGCAGATAAAGAAGTTTAGAAAATCAGGAATCGAACCCACCAAGAGAATACCGCACCGGCGCGTCTTCTCTAGCATCAGAATGACAATTCAAATAAACGAAATATAATATTAAATATTTAAAAATCATCTGCATCGACAGACCGGTCCGGGGATTCGAACCGCGATCTCCTGTTTCACTTGCCGAGTACCTATCACTTCCACCACTCCGCCACTTGAAATGACGCTGGCAAATTCGATATACATTCTCGATGTACATTCTGGCAGAGTAAATGTAAAATTAATTAATTGACCATTAATTCTATTTATAGAATTGCCATTGAGAGACCTTTGACAAACCTGTTAATATCTTTACTATTTATGGCCCAATCGTGATGAAAGTTGGTAATTCGATTTTGAGCATGTTTTTACACACGTTGGTTTAAAAAAAATTGTAAATTTTAACTTAAGACTTAAACTTGTTCTGCCTGACATAATAGGGAGTCTTCATTCCAAATTTGGTGGTCCTAGCTCTTACCATCTCTGAGATCCTTTCGCTTATACGGACCGACGGACAGACAGACATGGCTATATCGATTCGGCTGTTAATGCTGATTAAGAATATATATACTATAGGAGGTGCTTCCTTGTCCCTGTTACATACTTTTGAGCAAACTTAATAAACCTCCAGGGAATAAAAAAAAAAATGTTACTTTACTGTAACTTTTGAACTAAGTAAGAAATCGGTCTGCAATTAAAAATATTTATTCTAAGTGCTCAAATAAAAATTCAGACAGCAAAATAAAAGTAAGCGTGGCATGATAAAAGTCGTAATTAATAAGCAAACGCAAAGTTTCGTTTTTATCTTTTAATATTTAAATATCAACAGTTGAAAAAAAATAAGTCAGTTAGTATAAATGAGTAAGTTGTGTACCCAGCAAGATTGAAAGCTTTTTCGATTAAAAGTTGTTAAAGCTAAGATTATCTAAATTACCTCAATTGTTACAAGCAATATTAAACACTTCTCTATAAATTACTATAACCAATACAAAACATACTTTTGCCAAATGAGCCATACTTCGTCCGAATATTAAAATCCAAAATTAAAAACAAACTTGATCTCATAAGGTACAGAAAACAGAAGGCAACACACCTAATTTCGATGATCCCATAGAGAGTCACAGACAGATAGTTGAACAGCAGTTAACCAACACGGCTGTTAATTCTAATCAAAAAAATCTTAGGGCTGTTAACATTGTTTGCGCATGTTCAATGGAAGCAGGATACAAAAATGACTTCTCAAATATGTAATCTAAAATGCCGTAAAGCACTAGGCAACAAAATTGTCTTTTTTTTAAGAGCCACCCAGCTTTTTATAAGTGCTATTAAAGACTTTATAGACAAAAAAGTCTTCTATAACTCTCATAAAAAATTAAAGTAATAAAAATGAATATTATTTAAAGACTTATTTAAAAATAGAACTAAATTGTACTTATTATTTTTATGGATATATTAAAAATCAATAATAATAAATACTTTGAGCTTATGTAAGAAGAAATATTAAGTTTCTTTGAGATATTTAACCAAACCATTTCACAATTTTCCAAATTTTAAAAGGACCAGCTGCAATACTTTTGGTAAATAAATGAATTACAAATAAATCAGAAAATGTAAAGCTTTTTAAAATGGGTTGTGAGATTCTTTAGTAATAATACACTACAATAGCACTTTGGTAAAAAAGTCCGATACTTTTTCATAAATTAAAAATGTTTTTTGATCAGTATCTTTAATTTCCTAGATCAAAAAACTCCAAAGGCAAACAAAAATAATTTTTTTGAGTTTTTTGGGACTACCCTTAATATTTTAAGCGCATTCAAAGTCAGCTGATTTAGCGTTGCCATTTGAACTGAATAAGTGTAGGAAAAATAATTGCAACTTTTGAACTGTATATGTTATGTAAACATTATAAAAAAGTGTAAATGTGGACAAAGCTGATAAAGGTATTTAAAAAACGGTAGTATTAGAGATTTTTATTAGTATTTGTGGTTTATTGTGCAATTTTCCAATGTGTTCAAATGTGTTCTTGTTCTGTTATTATTTTTATTGGTATAGCACAAGATAACACAAGAGATTTGCCTAAAAGTTATTAAATAAATCATTTAGAATCAGATGTTAATAATCCATTTTGTTCCTTTTCGTGAAAAATCACATGTTGTCGGTGTGAATTTTGGCTGAAAATTGGATCTTTCTCAGATCCAGATGGGGAGCGAGGTGAAAACATGGTCATTTTAAAAAAACAAACTAAATTATAAATTCTACTTTTGTCTAAATTAGCAAACAAGCAAAGCTTGAAATAAATTGTTTTATATTTGAGATTAAAAAAAAAAAATGTTTTTTCTTAGTTGGGGAGGAAAAGGGGATGAAGATAAGGTCCAATTAAATAACAAAAAAAATTATATATTTTTTAATATTATAACTAAGCTTCGTGTCAAATTTTAAGCCTCTAGCTATATATTTAGATTTTGTATAAATATTTTACTCTTTTTCGCATATTTGTATGGGGAGGGGGAGGTGAAGGTGTGGTCGAAATCTAAAGAAAAAACATTCTAAATTAGTCCAACTGAATTTCATGCCGAATTCCAAGTGTCTATCCTTATCAGGCCTGTTCCGGTTTTCACTTTTCATTTTATAGCATGTAATGAAATGCATTTATTCACATTGCACTTAACCTAAGAATTTAAAAATGATCGTTTTTCACTTTGTCCGACTGAAACTTATCAACTCAAAGTGATATCAATCCGCAGAATTTCACCAAAATGATATTAGAGCAGGTTCAAGAAATTCACTTCCGCAAAGTCTTACCGAAAGTGAAAACCGGAACCGGCCTGTATATTTAGAGTTTATGTACGTATTTTTCTTCCCATTATGTATAAAAAAATGGATTTCGTCAATGTTACAATCTGGCCGTTACCTAGCAAATTTATCAATGACAATGAATGTACTCTGAACATATCCAGGTTATTATTTTAGCTGTAGGAGTCTTGGTATTTTTATTTATTGACATGGTTAAACAGATATTGATTATATGAAATAATTAATGTATACATAGTCAACGTACGTGATTTGATTTTTGGGTAATGGGTATTTGATTGTTTTCCATTCCATTTGATGGAGTTGAAGGCCGTGTGGATCTTTGAATAGGCTCAGGGAATGCCATTTGTGTAAATTCTGAAAAACAATAAAACATTTATATTAATAATTTGATCTGATAATTTCAATTTAATGTTTAATAAAAAATAATCTTGAATCAATATATTAGTTTTGACATCTGTGAAAGCCAATGTAGAATGTGTTACACAATTATTTTGGCAATACAAATTTATTCAATCTCATTGCGAATTCGTATCCGAATCCGAATCCGCCCCCTTATGGGGTGGGGGGGGGGTAGTCCCACTCGCATTCTATTATATTATGCGTGTGAATGGCATAATTGAAAACAAGATTGTCCCTAGAGACAATTCGTTAAAGATAATAAGGTTACGAAAAATGTGGTAAGGCACAGATTGTTAAGCTTACTCTCGGTGTGTACCAAGCCAAAAGCGAAACAAATGATTATGGGACTTCTTAACTCGCAAAAGGGAGGAAGCCATCAGAGGGTTGAACGAATTACAAACCAGTGAGGTAAATAATGACAGAATTCTGTTAGTATTTATAAAAACAGCAGATTGTTAACAAATCTGGCAGATGTACTTATTTAGTCGGTAAAAATAATAAAAATACACTAGGCCAGGGATTTCTTGAATGGGGTTGAAATGTAATATATACAATTTATATGTTGCTATAGGCTTGATACAGTATAATAATACAACGTCTATTTATTTATTCACCTCTGTGCTATCTTCATATAATATATTAAACTGATTGGCAATCAACTTGCAGATCTAGAAATCCGAATTTTTAATAATCAAGTTTTTCGATTTATGACTTTCTCATTTATGTCATAAATGGTCTTTATTCGTGATTTCAAAAATAAAGTAAAATTGGAAAACAATGCATTTTTATAAAGAAGGAATGCTTTCGTCGAGAGTGCACGACTACGAGATACTCCGCGCTAAAACCTTTAGATATCCAAGCACGTATTTGCACTCGTACAAATAATCCTAGATAAATGAGCACATTAAATCACATTAACATACAAACAAACACGCCGCAAGCAACATTTGTATGAATGTATGTATGTAGCGTTAATGTTCTCTAAGTAGTTGTTCCCTTGGCGCGGTGAATAGTGCTGGGGGTAGAGACTTAATCTGGGTACCTTATACTTATAAACAATAAGTGTTATTATATCATTGCCGATTGGTACAAGTGTCTACAACAAGTTAGCATGTCAAAGCAATTACCTTAAATTAATTTAAGTGCTTTGTTTATATTTGGCTTTGGCTGTGTGTGCTGTTACAGTGTACACTGTACTGTACACTGTGCACTGTTCACTCCCTGTTGCTTTTCAGTTCTCATGTTTCAATTTAAAAGCCAGTTGAATGTTTGAGGTCGACTTGGAGATACTGTGTAACTATGACTACTTCCCTGCAAGATTGTATGTACAGACAGACTTATAAACCATAAAGACTTAATCTGAATTCTGTATTCGACACATATTTCTACTTTGTGTGCATTTCCATATAACTATGATACACTTCTGTTTTTAATATTTTACCATTTTTGCTTAGGCTTTCTTTTACTTTTATTCTTATATTTAACTTATTTGTAAATTTCAATTCGAGGCAGCAATGTTTGCTTCTAAATAAATAAATAAAATAAAATAAAATAAAATAAAATAAAATTTACAGGGTATTCAGCAAGGGTAAGCACACCATTGAAATAGAAAACGATTCGATTACAGTACGACTCGTCGAGGGTTGTTGAAATTTGAAAGCATATGTCCTTTTGACGAATACCAATACGAATACTCGAACGAATACGAATACTCGAACGAATAGAGATAGACAGATAAAGATACAAAAATACCCACTGATGAGTTGGCAATAATTCGGTTGAGTGGTTACTGTCAACAGGCAAATAATAGGTGTTCCATTTAAGGGCGGGTAGACATTATTACACTGATGCCGTTGATGGTCTTTTGTTTACACGTAAAACATCATGCATATTTAATTGGGTTAAATTGCTGGACGATTAACGTTTTGAAATGAATTGAAATGAAATGAAATGAAATGCGCGGATAATTGAGTTTACTTTGTCTAATTACAACTGCTTTTCCTACAGGTAAGCACATAAGTACCTGTAGCCATAGAAAGCCTGAAATTCAGCTGACATACAAAAGATACGACAACTCAACTAAATGAAGCTACAAATACGAATAGTTCTATCTGTTCCTAAGTTATATACCGTCTAAGAAATATCCTCTTAAACTAAAAGGAATCAAGTAAACGTTTTTTTATCTTATGAAAAACTTTTTTTTTAATGAGAAATTTGTTAAGTCCGAACCGATTTTGTTAAACAATATCATTTAAACCATTTAAATTTGCCCTTCGAATTAACCCTTAAATCACTTGGAAATAAATTTTAACCTCAATCGGAGTACGATAACCTATGCAAACTTGCATCGAAAAATTTAAAAATTATATGTGACACAAAATTTTCAAAGTTATTTTTGTTTTTTTTTTTATTTTTTTGTTTTGTTGATTTGGTCCTAAAGCACTCCTTCACCTCAATCGGAGTACGATAACCTATGAAAAAACAGTGTTTCAACACTGATTATACATTTTTCGATGTTTTTGATGTTTCGCTTCAAGTATGCACGGGTTATTGTACTCCGATTGAGGTGAACATTTATTTTCGAGTGCTTTATATGACTTTGACAAAATAAGGGACACCCTAACCTACATATATAAAACTCTTTGTCCTGACTGACTGACTCACTGAGAATCAAGGTGCAGGCCAAACGGTTAAACGTAGCCAGATGAAATTTTCACACAGCATAGATGAGACTATTTAATCGTGCAATATGACGGTGTTTTGTGTAATTCGACCTATAAGTGGGTCAAATTCAGAGTCAAAGGTAATGGAATTGCTTAAAGTGGAAAACTTTTTTGTTTCTAAAGATATTCAAACTAAACTAAACACAGATTGTGTATTTGGGACTGTATCTTACATTCTGACCAAATTTGGTCAAAGTCGGATTAAAATATCACATAGCTGCCATAGAATGGATGTTTCTGTTTCCAAGTTTTTTATATATCTGTTATAGAAAAGATCAGTCGAAAATTGAATATAGTGCTTTGATTTCATTCTAGTTTCTTTCACTTTGATAAATAGTCCCTTTAATAACTTCTGACTTAATAATCCAATAGAGGTACAATTTATGGAGCTGGAAAATATTTCAGTCGTATTGAATTAAAACGAAAACTTTAAACACGGTTGATTATTAAACGTACTTTGATTTCTTATTTCAAAATAATTTAGTAATAAGTTGTATTGGGTTAAATGTTACACAACTATATGCAGTTATGTATATGATTTTATTAATTGTTCACCTTGTATGTATGACCAGCAGCTATTGAAGAAGAGTATCGGCACATACGACAGTATTATCATTGATAATCATTATAATTGTATTTGTATTTGTATTCAAGATGATTCACTTGAATTGGGATAATACCCAAGTAAAAACTTTGCTTTCGATTCGAAATTTTTGGAATTAGCGCCGTATTGAAGAAATCTCGCGTCACGGAATATCCACGAAGACTGAATATGGAAAACGATTTAATATCCGCAGGTCTGTTTTCTCCTGAATGTCCTCCACCATCCCAATCGCGACCATGTCCAATAGGTAAACGGCAAGTGGCAAACTGGACCAATGGGAGCAGCTTTCGTCGGTTTCAAGCGCACTAGACTTCAAATACTGCTCTCTATCCGGCATGTTGCCCGCCAATCAGAGTAGGACTGGCGATATGGGCGTGGCTCCGCATTTCGATACGCATGCGCCCCAATTAGAACTCCTCCCAAGGCTGGCACGGACAGTGGGAATTCCAGCACTCACCCTGGGCGCTCTGCCACTCACTCTTCGCAAAGTGAATATAATTTGCACATAACACGTATTTTGTATTTTGAATTCAACGAACTGTGAATATTGCTTTTAATTTAATTAACTTTTCCGACAAAATTGTTGCATGAAAATTAAATTAAGCTGTTTTGGGGGGTAGGGACATTGCATTGGTTTTACATACAAGCGAGTATGTACATATGAATGTAACTGTATGTACAACAGCCATACACGGTGGGCAGGTAACATGATTATTAGCCCAGTATACAAAATATACCGAGACTTTTAAAAATATGACAAGGTCCCCTTAATTTTTCCGCCTCAAATTATTCTAGCGTCAATCATACATTTTTTATTACTCTTATTATACCCTGAGGGGGTATATTAAGTTTGTGCAAAGAATGTAACAGGCAGAAGGAAGCATCTCCGACCCCATAAAGTGTATATATTCTTGATCAGCATCAACAGCCGAGTCGATATAGCCATGTCCGTCTGTCCGTCTGTCTGTCGGTCCGTGTAAACGAAAGGATCTCAGAGATGGTAAGAGCTAGGACCACCAAATTTGGAATGAAGACTCCCTATTATGTCAGGCAGGACAAGTTTATGTTAAAATGTTGTCACGCCCACTGTGGGGGGCGTAATTCATCAAAAACTGACATCACCTTTAATTTCGGGATTTGAGTTAAATTTTGAAATTTTTTTTTATTTCAACGGGTTTATGATCATGCCAGAGACTAATCACCAAATTTCAACACGATTGGGCCATAAGTAGTGAAGATATTAACGATTTTTCAAACCCCTTTTTAAATGCAATTCTATAAATAGAATTAATAATGAATTAATTCGTTTTGTATTTACTCTGCCAGAATGTACATTGAGTATGTAAGTATATCGAGTTTGCCAGCATCAGCAAATGTGTCACGGTAGTCGAGGTGATAAGTGTTCGACTAGCAAGCAGGGAGATCGCGGTTCGAATCTCGGTATGGGTGCGGTGCAGATGACTTTTAATTTTTAAATGTTTTCATTTATTTAAATTTTCTTTCTAATGCTAGAGATACGAACACACGACCGAGGGGTCGCGGGTTCGATTCCTGGATTAGTCAACTAATTTTTTTTTGTTATTTTCATTATTTTTACTTTTAATAAACTATTAAAATATCGTGCAAATTGGTTAAAATCACTCAGTTATATTATAAATGTACATATATAGCTGCCACAGAAACGATAGGTCGATAATTTAGGATTATTATGGGAATTGCATGGACATCAAATCTTCGGCATGCCGGGGCCTAGGCTCAGGGTATATTACTGTCGAGTGCACTCGTTTTTTTTAAATCTTTTTACAATTTATTAATAGTGTCGAAGATAGGGTACTGGGCATTTAACAGTCGAGCACCTTGGCCTGTAACGTTTTTACTTATTTTCACTTCCGTTTTTTTCGTTAATCAAATTGTAAGTGACTTTATTGGATGCTCGTTGTTATACAAGGCGGCTAAAATTGTATTTTCATAATTAGTTATTAAACTATGGCATATGCAGCATAATTTGCAATTCCACACAAATTAATGCCTTTGCGGAGTCTCATAAATCCGGCTTCACCCCACCGTTCCCCCCACCAGTTTTTTAGTATCCAAAAGTCCTTGTCGAATCCAATCACCAGCATCGCGTGATTTACAGAAGTTGATGAGCAGGCGATGTCGTCATAAATGCCATCACTAATAAAAATTGTTTCATATGTAAATAAATGCATATAATAAAATGTATGAATATATAATAAATGTGTATAAGAATGTTTAAGCTTACTTATATAATTGAAACGTTTTTGGAGTTGCGTTTATAGAGACTGCGATTGGACCAATATGAGCAACAGCTGCTTGAATGGCGTTTTCATCATTGGCCGGTAAAATGGCCCAGGACGTCACATTTACAACAGCCAGTTCTTTTACAAATTGACAGTTTCCTTTCTGAAATAAATATATGTCCTTTGTAAGCAATTAAAAACTAGTGGACGGTGCTACAGTCGAGCACACTCGACTGTCGAAGACCCCGTACTTACTATGGAAAAGCAAACACTGCTTAAAATAAAATAATCGAAATCGATACAAATATTAATATAGCTATGTTTTAAATGTACTTTTCGCCCAACAAGGGGGCTCCAGTCGGCTACAGCCGAGTGTGCTCGACTGTAAGACACCCTGTGCCCTGGTTCGACTAATTGTTTGTGTTACATCTGTATGTTCTAGTGAACCGATTTAAACCAAATTCGATCAAAATGTAAAAGACATAGAATATTCGCAATCTATGAGTTAAATCTATATTTTCGATCAATCGTTCCAATGGCTTCTATGAGATACAGTGGTCCGATTTCAACCAAAATTAGTCAGGACATATAGATGCATACTTTGTCAGTTTGGTATAGATATCTCAAACAACAAAAAAGTTTTTTATACCAAGACTTGATTTTCGAGTGATGGTTTCTATGGCAGCTATATGATATAGTGGTCCGATCCAAAATCTAAAACAAACTCGATCTGCTTGCAATATAGACGAACTTACATACCAAGTTTGGAATCTCTAGCTCTTATAGTCTCTGAAATCTTGGCGTCAATACAGACAGACAGACGGACGGACAGACAGACGGACAAGGCTATATCAACTCGGTTGTCGATGCTGATCAAGAATATAAATACTTCGTAGGGTCTACCACGCCTTCTTCTGCCTGTTACGCACATTTCTTTTTGTGACAAAGTTAATGGACCCCTGTACTTTTTTTAAGTACGGAGTCTAAGAATCGGTCTCATTTAAATTAGGAAACGTAGAACCGTATTTGATTCAAATAATTCTAAAAAGTGGCTTTGAAATGATTTTATGAAGGTTGCATTTTCGCCATGACTTTAAAATTATAGATTTTAATGCATTAAATTTAAGCAATTATTTCTGACTGCCTCAAAAATTCACGCCTAATAACCATTTTCAGAAATGTTGGAACTGTTAAACATATGGAGAACATTTAAAAAAATAAATAAATAAATATTTAAGGAAAATTCAACGTTGTATTTGAATTTTCTTTTAAATTATTGTCGTTACGAACAGTGACTGATATTAGTATTACCTTCGATGCATATCTGTAATCAAGGGCTCTCATGAGACCACCTGTTGCTTGCAGATATTTCAGTGTGTTTCGCAACGATCCACCCGTGCATCCACGATTGCCATAGGGTATACTACAGTCGACAATTTGCTGTTCACTTAAGTCCAGTACTTTGCCAGTGCGCTTGAAAATCTGTCCTTCTATACTTTGAGCTATACTGAAGGCATAACAGGATCCACAGGTTTCCTGATTGTGCGAAGATGTGACAAACCCTTTTTGGCGCCAGTCAAAACTGTCTGGAACATTATCCATTAGCGTCGATCCGACTACATCAGACATATTATCCAATGTCGCATTCGGCTGGTTGCGTAACAATCGTAAATAGCCTTTTAAATATGAATCCGTGGCCTGCCAATAATATTTTATATTAGTATTTTATAGAAATTTAAAAAATTAATTAACTAAATACCATATCTGCCATTGTGTTCGTTGCCAATCTGAAGCTGCTTTTTCCACTTTCGAAATCTTTATTGTGCTTGTCGACAATTTGTTGATTCGCTTCATATGCCTTGAAGCTTCGGATTTCATCGTAGACACGCTTATAACTTTTCTTGTTGATTATCTGTAACGATTTTGATCATGATCAACACATATGTATATTGAAGTTTTATAAATGTATACAACCTTAAAATTTTCAAATTCTTCACTGTATTTGAAGCTCGGTTCGCTTTGCTGGCCTTTAATAAATTCTCCATTTAGCAAAAGATATATTGCATATAAAATTAGAGCTGTCCGCATTGCTACAGTTTACAAATTGAAACATTAATAAATATTGCTCATTATTATACGTTTGGCATATACACTTGCAATTCAGCGATATTGCTATACCCTGTGCGCACTCAAAATGGCCAAACGAGGGTATATTGGTCAGTATCCATCGTAACGTTACTAATAACTTTAATATAAATTATAAAATAATAATAAAAAAATACTTATTAGCTGATTTTTATCAACCAGTTTTCAAATGTAAGAGTTAATTTGTGATTCATTTTGTGATTTGAATAAAAAACAAAAGAAATTATAATTAATTTTAAATTTTAAATATAAAACAGAGTATCACTAAATTGTAATTAAATCATAGCTTTAATGTATATAGTAAAAAAATTGGAGTAAAAGTAAAATTTTATTATTATTTTATTGCTTTTTAATTGAAATCAAAATGTCAACAAATAATTTTTATTTAGTAACTTAGATAATACCATACCTGTTAAGTAATGATTATTAATCATATTCATTAGTAATTAGATTATTTTTATTTAAAGGTCGAACTACTATCAGAAATAATCTAAAAACATTACAATTATTCCAAAATAATCAGAAATAATCAAAAATAATCAAAAATATTATTTTTAAGAGTCGGATTATTTTAGATTATTTTTTGATTAATTCTGATTATTTTAGTTTTTTTTTTAGATTATTTTTGACTATTTAGTAAAAATAGTAATTCCAATCGAAATTTAACAGGTATGGATAATACATGGTCCGGATCTGTCCAATTTTAAAAAAAAAATTGGATACAGGGTATCATACAGTCGCGTGCGCTCAACTGCAGCCTTTCCGACTTGTGTTATTTTGCAAAGTATGCAAAACATATTCCAGATACTATGGGCCATAAATGAATGATCCGATTGCAACAATGTTTCAAGGGGGCGAATGTGGTCATAAGTTAATGCTAAACACACGACTCAAATTACATTTAATGACCAATTAACGGTACTTGCTGCAAACCTATTTAATGTCCTATAGAATTCAACCTTTAAGCATAACTGTATACATACATTCATGAATACTAACATACATACATACGTGATCAAAGAAACTACCCCAAGGAACAATTCTCTTCTAACTAAGCATTTGGTTGCCATGCTAACTTTTATTTATTGGTAAGAGCGGATTGTCCCACAACATAATAGTAGAGGGAATCTTTAATATTTAGTAAACCTCTTTTTAACTCGTTTTAAATTGAAATGATTGTGTTCTTTCGAAACGTTTAAAGTTTAATTTCAAAATTGTACACAGTTATTTTTATGCAAGTTGTTACTTTACTCACGGTTGCCACAATTGGCGTTTTTGCGCCAAAACTGGCTCTTTTTTGTCCTGTTGGCGCAATGGCACTTATTTTTTCGAATTGGCTCATTTTTTCATCAGTTCAGATTAGGTATTTTGTATGCAAGATGAGGATTGCTCAAACATACCGCCGCACACTGCCTAAGACTGTGCTAGAAAAATTAACTTTTTCTGATTTCTCTGGCGCCACCTTTTTTTCTGTTTTGTAAAACGTAAATACGCCACCTATGATTTTGTTTTTCAATGATATTTTCTTGTTTTCTGTTTATTGTCTGTTTTGTAAACTAACTGTGCTAAAAAACGTACCCAAACCAATGTCAAATTTGTTTAACTTTTTCAGAGAGAGGGACTAACTTTTTCAATTTTGAAGCTAGAATTTTGAAACTTGACCAGAATTTTTGTTGGACTTTTCTCGAATTTACAATTTTCTAACTTTTTGGATTTTTTACTAACTTCGCCACACGAAGAGCTAACGGCATCAAACCAATTTTAGATTGAACTTAATTAATTTACAAAATTTTGGATTTTGTTCTTTTTTTCAAATTGTTTTTACATATACAATTTTTAACTGATTTTGGAAAATTGCAAATTTTTATTTCAAATTTTAGCGCCTTCAACTGCCTCTTAACTGCTTCATCAACTGCCTTGCTAACTGCTCCTTAACTGCTTCCTCAACTGCCTACTTAACTGCTTTCTTAACTGCTTCATCAACTGCCTTGCTAACTGCTCCTTAACTGCTTTCTTAACTGCTTTATCAACTGCCTTGCTAGCTGCTTCCTTAACTGCTTCCTCACCTGCTTTTATTTATCGGCCGTGTGGACAGTTGCTGTTAACAGTTAGTTACTGCTTAAAGGATAGACACCAAGTTTAACAAGCTATTTTGACGAATGGAAAGTTGGTATGTTAAAAAAATTAGACACAAGCCACTTCGTAAAATACATTTCATCGTATAATAGTATGTTTTTTAACCTTTTACTTTGGGTTAATTGTTGAAAATTTCTCAAAGACAAGAGCCCAATGCTTGGACAAAGCTCAGTGTGCTTAACATAAAACTGTAACTTGTGCTTTGCTGACCGAATGCCCACAAAACTTGAATCAGCTTATCAACAAAAAATTAGATTGTCATAAGTTTCATTTTTGTAATAGATGGCGCTTTTGAATTTTTGTTTTGCGAAGCATAAATACGCCACCTGTGGTTTTGTTTAAAAAGTAGATTGTGACGTCTCAACTAGTGATGTAAAAAAACATCGATGCTCGATGCATCAGCGATGTTTCTCGATGTTTTCCGATGTTTTTGTAGATGTCGATTTATCGATGTTGCATGGCGATGCATCGATGTTTTGCAAAACAGTGAGTTTATAGTAATTTGAGGCAGTGTTTGAAATGCCTTAGTGAATAAATTTATTAAAATTGGTCAGAGATACTATAGCTACAAGAAGGCTTACATATGTCTTTTCAAAGATCTCATCAAAAAGCCATCTTGTAGTTTGAGTTTTATACATTCAAGATAACAACTGTTTGAAACTTTAAAACCAGGGACTGCAAATAAGAGTTATGAATGCTAATTTCAACTAAAAAAATCAATGTGAAGGAAGTATGCTACAGTAAAATGGTAAACACCAAAATTCCTATTTCAGCCGGAACTATGGATATCAGCCAAAAACTTCTATTTTCAATTTATAAAATATAAATCAAATTTAATTCTTGTTTTTATTTAAAAAGCAAAAAATAATCGTTAAAATTCAATTTTTAAATAAAAGTTGTAAAATAACTCTTATTTCTGATTTTTTCAATAAAAATAAAAATTAAGAGTTATTTTTGATTTTTATTTTAAAAGTCAAAAAATAAAAGTTAAGTTGAATATCTTTTGAACCAATTTGTGTATAAAAAAATTTAAATTTATTCTTGATCTATGATTCAAGATCATTCATATGATATATCAAATGTCCTTCAAGGACGAATTTGAAGGATCCAATTATTTTCTGTTGTTATTTTTCATTTTTTTCTCAATATTCTGTTGCAGTAATATATGTTGTTATTATTGGCAAGCCAAATACCAATTGATACTTAAAATACTAAATACTATAACTTTCAAAATAATAATACAAAAATATTTGTTTCAAACCCACTGGTAATAAAATTACATCATATGGAAATAATATAAAAAGAATTAATAGTCAATTAATTCATTTTACATTTACTCTGCCAGAATGTATGTACATCGAGTATGTACAGCTGCGGTCAAAAAAATAGTAGTGCTTAACTTACAAAAACTTAAAATTTAAGGACTTTTAATTTATCCAAATTTTTTATTCAATTTTTTTAAGATACGTTATTATATTGTAAATCAATCTAAGAAATCAAAGATAGTGAAAATTTTTTTTTTTTTATTTTTATATAATTAATCATTACTCTTGGGCTTGAAAAAAATATGAAAAATAGCAATAGAAAATAATTGGATCCTTCCTTCGTCCTTGAAGGACATTTGATATATCATATGAAAGATCTCGAATCGTAGATCAAGAATAAATTTAAATTTTTGTTATGCACAAATTGCTTCTGATTTTTATTATAAAAGTTACGGAATAACTCTTAAGGCCTGTAGAAGCCCACCGCGGCCATTACAATTTTAAATTTAAATAATTTAAAATGAAATATGTACATACATTCTAGAATTGGCATCCCCATCTTCTACCAAAGATAACAGCAAAGAAAGACGAGCGATCCAAGGAGTTGTCCTTCAACAGGACTTTAAATAAGAAGATCGTCAGATCGTTGAAGAACGAGCGTGCTGACGTGATGAAGGAGGTGGAGGAGGAGTTGGCGGCGGTGGAGGAGGAGGTGGTGGAGGAGGTGAAAGAGGAGGTGGTCGTGGAGAAGAGGGCGGAGGAGCTTACAATTACTCCATCTCCATCGACTGACCCACATGTACGCCAAAAAGAGTAAGTACACAAAACCGTTGTCAATTTTCATAAATATTTATTTATCATAATTTTATATTCCAGAGTTGAAAGTTTAAATAAATGAAATAAATTAATTGACGATTTGGACGAGACAAATTTTGTTTGTTATATTTTATGTTAATTTAAAATTTAAAATGTTACAATGAAGGAATCAAAACATATAAAACGCTTTTTTGTGAGAGGGAGGAATGACATTGACGATAATTTTAGGATTGTGTCAAATTTTAACTTATAAACTAGAAAAATGTTTAAGGAGATGATAATGGGACTTCAGTTGCAGTTTCTTAAATAACACCTGGAACCAGCAGCTGTGATCATCAAGTCTAAAAATCCGCATCTAGGGTAAACACATTGTGCAAACGATTTGATGTGAAGCCCATCCGTTGATACTCTGCCACAGTTTGTTTGCTCAATAGTTGCAGCATCGGAAACAATTTCAATTTCACGGCTAGGACGCTGCACCAAGTGCTGGGGAACATCATCACCGCAAAAGCAATAATGCGTTCCGCAAAGTTAGAAGCCAAGATAGCGCCCAGTCTGCCTTGCGCTTCACAGCCGGTGTTGCGACTAGTAATTAATTTGAAAATAACTGACAGAATCAGTGTGCGTGGCAGCTGTGTGGTCTTGAACCCATAATCAGACTTGCCAACTTTATTTATGTTAATACTATTTTAATTTACATTTGCTTAACATTTTCTTTAATTATCGATAATATTGTAACATCGAATGAATTATGATGTATCGTTTTGCTGCAAGAAGAGCAGTTGAAAAAGAGAACTGGTGACGACAACACCATTTAATAAACCGATCGCTACCGATCCCTACATTTATACACTTCTAAACTAACCGAATTCGACTTTACTGAATTGGAGGAAGTGGGTGTTCTGGTGTTCTATTAAGGTGTTGGCTCTGAAGATCGACACGCAGTTTTTATATTTATGCAGACAGGCTGCATAAATGAATCCGCAACATTTTTCGTAAATGCAGAAGCGCTGCACGTTACATTTTTATTAAATGTAAAACGACACCAGTTCGGGCAGATTCAACAGTGAATTTGCAGGCAACTCAGGAAATCGTAATTGCGTATTGCGAAATTGAGAAGAGAATTTCCTAGAATTGTGAAATTCACGGAATTGCGAAATTGTATGTGCAAGTATTGGCAGCATACACACACACACAGAAACTTTTGCGCGCATAACATACAGTCGTCTCGCTCTTACACACTGGTATTAGCGGAGCTGAATGGAATTAAGAAGCGGCAAAAAGTTTGAGAAAAATTTGACATCGACGCCAATCCAAGGAAATAAGATGGCCGGCAATGACGAAATAGATTCTGGCAGCAGCGATGAAGAAAAAACTGTTATGGAATCTAAGGAACCTCAAGCAGCTCTAGGGTCTTTTCAAAGCACTTTGGAAAAGATCTTGGAGCAAATGGCAGACGTCAGAATGGAAATGAGCACATGCAAGCAAGAAATAAAGTCCGTAATGCGTGCTGTCAACGAGAAGGGGATCTATATAGATGATATCGCATCAACTTCTGGAGCTGCTCAAGGCGGCATGCATGGTTCCCGTGCACCAAGGGGTGACACACAGGGATTCGGCGCGGCCAGCGCACATGCAGAACGAGATGCGCTCAAGATTGACACTGGTCTGGTGTTAGCAAATGGTGCTCCTGGACATGGAAGAACAGACGTTCCATTCCCTGAAGCGATGACAACTGATGCGGGAAGAGGCGTCAATTTCAACTCTAACAATGTTGAGGGTGAGTCTGGTTTTGGTGCCACAGGGCTACAGAGTTGTCACGCACAAGATAGGAATTTATATTATAACCCAAATTTGAATTATAATAATAGTATTCACAATATGAACCGACAATGGGGTGGTCACAAAATAAATGATCTACCTATATTTAATGGCCAAGCCGAGGATTGGCCCGTCTTTAATAGTATGTTTAGGGAAACTACTGCTGCATTTGGTTACTCTAATCTAGAAAACTTATTGAGGTTACAGAAAGGCTTGAAGGGTGAGGCCAAAGACGAAGTAGCGGGCATGCTGATTAATCCAGCCAATGTGGAGCACATCATGGGCAGACTCGAGTTTAAATATGGTCAGACTGAGTTGCTCATTAGAAGCCAGTTGGAGAAGATTTCAGAAATACCGCAGATATTCGAAAATAGCTTGGACAAAATCGTGCCTTTTGCTTCCAAAGTTGCAAATTTGGTCATCTTCCTGGAAAATGCAAACGCGGCACAACACTTGAATAATCCAGTTTTACTAAGCGATTTAGTAAGCAAACTGCCAATGAGGACAAGAATTGAATGGTCAACGTATGCGGCTTTCATTCGCCCATATCCGAATATCAAGAATTTTGGAGATTGGATCAACCAGATGGCCAAGAACGTTACGCGGGCTACGCTAGCAACCGCATCGAGCAAACAGCATGGCAAAGGTGATCAACGAAGTAACCAGAAGACGCTCATGCAAACGAGCACTGATGCACCACAGAAAATGGAACAAAATGGATGTTTCAAATGCAAAGGCAACCATATATTGGAGAAATGTGAGTCGTTTGCACAGGAAACCATAGAGGATAGATGGACATCGGTCAAGAAGGCATACCTGTGCTACGGATGTCTGAGACAAGGGCACAGTTTGAAATCCTGCAAGAAGAAGCAGGAGTGTGGATTAAACGATTGCAAATCGTATCATCATCGTATGCTGCATAAAAACAAGGCCAGTCCAAGTAATGTCGAGCAACAGGAGACTCCAAAGCACCAAATAACGGAGTCTGTCAACACGATTAAGGCAGGAACATCAAAATTGTTATTTAAGGTTCTGCCTGTGGAGGTCACTGGACCAAATGGATCAATTGTGAAGACATTTGCATTTGTTGACGAAGGGTCGTCAGCAACATTGATAAACGAAAACCTTGCCAAGAACATGGGCATAAGCCAGCCCAAAGAGAAACTGTCGTTGAATTGGATTGGCAGTCACACGAAGGATGTCCAATCTATGAGATGCCAATTCAGAATCCGATCTGCAGGGAGCAACAATAGATGGCTGCGTCTAACGGGTAACACAGTACCCAACATGAACTTACCACTACAGTCTCTGAATGCTGATTCTCTGACTGCACAATTTGAACAGATGAAACAGCTGCCCATTAAGGGGTATGACAATGCAGAACCAATGCTGCTAATTGGAATTGATAATGTTCACCTGACGAAGACATTTAAGAGCATGTGTTTGGGCAAGGATCTGGTTGCCGCTAAGACTCCATTAGGTTGGCTGGTATACGGATCAACACAAGCACAGGGATCGTCACCAAGTGCACGTCTGTCTGTGGTGTTCCACACACATGCAGCTGAAACTGATTGTAACAATGACATACACAAACTGATGACTGACTACTTCACCACAGAAAGCTTCGGAGTAAAAGTACCATCAGAACCCTTGGAGTCGAGCGATGTAACTCGAGCTCGAAAGTTGTTAGCAGAAACAACAAGGAAATTGGATAACGCCTATGAAACTGGACTTCTGTGGTCGGAGGATGACGTAAAATTGCCAGACAGCTACGAAATGGCTTTTAAAAGAATGCGTGCTATTGAAAATAAAATCCGTGATACTGATCAACAAGATCAATATGAAAATGCAATATCGGATCTGGTAAGCAAAGGATATGCGGTGAAGCTTTCAAGAGAAGAAGCGGATCGCGTTGGACCTCGTACCTGGTACCTGCCACATTTTGGTGTCTTTAACATAAACAAGCCCAAGAAGATGAGGCTAGTTTTTGATGCAGCAGCCATGGTAGACGGCATTTCGCTCAACAGCAAACTGCTTAAAGGGCCAGACGAAAATCCATCATTAACTCAAGTTTTGTTTCAGTTCCGACAGGGAATAGTAGCAGTGTGTGCCGACATCAAGGAGATGTTCCTGCAGGTCCGAGTTAGAGAGGCGGATCAGGATTCACTGCGTTTTCTATGGCGACATGGCAATGTCAAAGATGAAGTCGAGACCTACAAGATGCAGGTTATGATCTTCGGAGCAGCATGTTCCCCTTGCTGAGCTCAATATGTGAAAAACATAAATGCACACAATGCCACGGAAAACAAACAAGTCATCAAGGCAATCGAATCAAATCATTATGTCGATGATTTTGTGGTCAGCTTTGCCTCAGAGCAGGAGGCATATGACATCAGCAAGGAAGTCACACGGGTGCACGGATTGGCTCATTTTGAATTGAGAGGATTTGTCTCCAATTCTCCCACAGTTCAGCGTAGTCTGAACAACGAAGACGACAGCGAAGTACAGGCTGCCGTGCAGTTAGATGACAAAGCAATAGACAAAATTTTGGGTATGTTCTGGGAAAGTCAGCAGGATAACCTGATTTTTGATCTTAAAATGAACCGCGTGGACAAGGATATCGTCAAAGGGGTGAAATGTCCAACTAAGAGACAGCTACTTAGTCTGGTAATGTCTGTCTACGATCCGTTTGGGATGCTTGCCGACCTCATGATATACGGCAAAATACTGGTGCAAGACGTGTGGCGCACAGGCATATGTTGGAACGATTTAATTCCAGATGCATTGTTTGAGCGATTTGTCCAATGGTTGCGACAACTGGACAATGTAAAGAATTTCCAAATGCCACGATGTTACTCAATAAATTTTTTATTGCAGGATACAAGCATTGAACTTCATGTGTTCGTCGATGCAAGCGAACAAGCATTTGCAGCAGTCGCGTACTGGCGCATCGTCGTTGGAAATGATGTTGAGATATCATTCGTCGCTGGCAAGACAAGATGCGCACCGTTGAAGTTGCTCTCAGTACCAAGATTGGAACTGCAAGCAGCTGTTCTGGGTACTCGGCTAAGGACATCGATATTGGAGAGTCACGACATAATCGTAAAGCGTTCAGTATTATGGTCTGACTCACGCACCGTAATTTCATGGATCCGTTCTGATCACCGTCAGTACAAGCAATTTGTAGCGCACCGGATAAGCGAGATTCTGGAGACAACAAATGAGAACGACTGGCGCTGGGTACCAACTCAACTCAATCCTGCGGATAAGGCAACCAAAACAATAAAGAACCTCAACTATGAGCCACAGACCATTTGGACAAAGGGACCAAATTTCTTAATGGAAACAGAATCGCTATGGCCAAGTCAGGAAAAGTTGATCGCTCCGATAGACGACTCAACAGAGAAGCGCAAAATTATTTTGCATGCAAACACGGATTTGCTGTTTGACATTGGACGGTTTTCCAGATATGTCCGTCTGAAACGAACAATTGGATGGATGCTGAGATTTGTTGAACGCACACGGCATCCGAAGAATATCATTGCAACAGGAGAATTGACTCTGGCGGAGTTACGTCAGGCGGAGCTGATTTTGTGCAAGCTGGTACAGAAGCAAACTTTTGAGGAAGAGATAAGCGAGCTGGCGCTGAATGGATTGGTGTCAAAGAGCAGCGCAATTTATTCATTGTCGCCTGAGCTAAATGAGCATGGTGTACTCGTCGTACACGGAAGACTCGATTATGCCACTGTATTGCCTCAAAGAGCTCGTCAGCCTGTTATATTGCCAAAGGGACACGGCCTGACCAATTTGATTGTACAACATTACCACGAGATATATCACCACCAGAATGATGAACTAATCGTGAATGAAATTCGTCGTAAATTTTGGGTGATCGACCTGCGCAGCGCTGTCAAACGCGCCAAGAAATTATGTCAATTTTGCAAAAATCGAAATGCAAAGCCAATCCCAACACTGATGGGACAACTGCCACTGGATCGTGTCACACCATATAATCGACCATTCACCTTTACAGGACTTGACTACTTTGGACCCGTGATTGTTACCATTGGTCGTCGGAATGAAAAACGCTGGGTAGCATTGTTTACTTGCTTAACAGTACGAGCTATTCACTTGGAATTAGCAGAAGACTTGTCCTCCGACGCATGCATAGTAGCAATCAGGAATTTTGTCAACAGGAGAGGTATCCCTAGCGTCATTAGATCTGACATGGGTACAAATTTCGTTGGAGTGGACAACGAATTAAGGAAGACAAAAGACATGTTTGACTGGGAATACATCAAAGCAGAGCTGGCAGGAAAAGACATTAAATGGGAATTTAATTGTCCAAGTAATCCTAGCTCAGGTGGATGCTGGGAGCGCCTAGTTCAATCAACAAAACGAGTGTTAAAAGTCACTTTGAAGGAGCAGGCACCAAGGGTTGAGACGCTAAGATGTCTACTGATTGAGGCGGAGAACATAATCAACAGCAGACCACTTACGCATGTGCCAGTCAGTATTGAAGATCCTGAACCGCTCACACCCAACCACTTCTTGCTGGGCACGATGAACTCGACGCAAACTCCCGGAGAAGGCGGTAACGTATGCTTTCGAAAACAGTATCGCATAGCGCAACAACTGAAGGACAACTTCTGGCGACGTTGGATCAGGGAATATCTACCCACATTGACCAGACGAACCAAATGGTTCACCCCTGCTAAGCCCATCAAAACTGGAGACGTGGTTCTAATTTGTGACGAGAACCAACCGAGAGGCAGCTGGAAAAGGGGCGTGGTCATTCAGCCCATTCAAGCTAAAGACGGACAGATTAGAATTGCTGAAATACAAACCACAACAGGCATCCTGAAGAGACCCATATCGAAACTAGCAATATTAGACGTGTTAGGTAAAACTCCGTAATCGTTTTACGGTGGGCGGGATGTTGCGACTAGTAATTAATTTGAAAATAACTGACAGAATCAGTGTGCGTGGCAGCTGTGTGGTCTTGAACCCATAATCAGACTTGCCAACTTTATTTATGTTAATACTATTTTAATTTACATTTGCTTAACATTTTCTTTAATTATCGATAATATTGTAACATCGAATGAATTATGATGTATCGTTTTGCTGCAAGAAGAGCAGTTGAAAAAGAGAACTGGTGACGACAACACCATTTAATAAACCGATCGCTACCGATCCCTACATTTATACACTTCTAAACTAACCGAATTCGACTTTACTGAATTGGAGGAAGTGGGTGTTCTGGTGTTCTATTAAGGTGTTGGCTCTGAAGATCGACACGCAGTTTTTATATTTATGCAGACAGGCTGCATAAATGAATCCGCAACATTTTTCGTAAATGCAGAAGCGCTGCACGTTACAGCCGGCATCGTTTCAATGGCATTGAAAAGATAGTCCCGCTGAGGTGTCGATAAGAACGCTATACATTTCCGAGTGGACATTTTCCATGGGTATCTGAAAATATATATATGCACATAAGAATTACATGTCATCACCTTTTTGTACATTTGCCAGATGTCCATGATATTGAATTGGGAATATCACAAAGCGACGAGGATTCTCCCGCAACAAGGGCTCCAAGCTCGGGTCAAAAGGAGCTGCATTCTTCTCCATAATTGTCTGGGCGGCCTTGGGCAATTGTCCATATTGTCCGAATGTTTTCTTTGCCGGCAGAGATTGAGTTGCAGTTTTTAAATTACACTGTATAAAAAGTATAAATTAATTAATTAAAAGTATAAAATTACACTATATAATAAAGACACGTTAAATAAAGTCACTGACCTGCAATTAATAAAAAAAACCACACGTTTGTTTTGCAAATTGTCAACTTGTTGTTTGAAATTCGTTCTTGTTTTGTTTTTGTTTCTCTTTCGACGCAGCTTTTTCTTATTTCTTTCCCCTCCTCTCGTTCAGAACAAAACAAACAGCACACACACATGTAAGGCGGCGGCCATTAAAATTCACATGTACGCTGGAGAATGACAACCGACGAAAAACAAAACGCTGCAGCAGTTTTGTGCAGGCGCGCTCGCTTGCTCTCAAGGCAAAAAGCTTTCTGCTCTACTCTAACTCTACTCTTTCTGCTTAACTCTGTTCGCCTGGTGAAAGAGCTCAAAATTTGAGCTCTTTCAACGAGCGGGCTACCTAAAAGTGGCGCATTCGAAATTTTCAAGCTATAATTTTGAAAATTTTACCAGAATTTTTGTTGGAATTTTCTCAATATTTTAAGATTTTTTTCAGAACTTTTTTCCTAACTTCGCAGCGCGTGGGCCGAATTGGACCAAACCAATTTCAAAAGAAAGCTTATGATTTTGCCTAATTTTGCATTTTGTTGCTTTTTCAAATTTCGTTTTTTAAATATTTTTAATTGAATTTTGAAAATTCTAGAGAAATGACATGGGACCAAAATTTATCGGTGCCGAGCTAACATTCATTTAACAGAGGTATGTTAAATTTAATACTGAAATGTTAAATTTTATACTGAAATGTTAGATTTAGTACTGAAATGTTAAGATTAATACTGAAATGTTAAATTTTATACTGAAATGTTAAGATTAATACTGAAATGTTAAGTGTTGGCAGTCCGCAAGGTGGCCACTTTTCCAGCTAGATTTAAGTTAATTAATTAATTGTTTTTTGCTCGCTACGGAAGAAAAAGAGCTGGTAGAGTGGTCACACTTTAGAGATGGGAAATTATCGCAAGCATTGTTGTATTTTTTAGTGAAATCGGTATTTTGGAACAAAAAGAGTAGAGTTGGGTCGTTTAGTTCTGAAAAAGTTCAAATGAACGGTTCATTAAGATGAACGAATGAACGCTCTCTCGTTGCTCTCTTAACTTCAATAAGAAGAAGAGAATTGCGGCAGAAAAATATCCCCGATTTGAATTCAAAATTGAATTATCATTATCATCATTATGACTCCTGCTTATACTGCAATTGCGGAATATTCGAAGTTCATCGGGTGATCGGGAGCGACGACAGGGTGCTTTGCCGATGCTTGCTGTGCTCCCCGAACCGTATGCTTCGAGGGAGCATAAGGAACACGGGCAATCTGCACAGGCATGTCAGGGTAAGAATTTTCATCCTGAGGCGATCAAGCTAATAGAAGAAAAAAAAGAAGAGGAAAGGAAAGGACGCCAACCACCCAGGAATGAGGAGGAGGTGGTGCATGAGGTGGTGAATGAGGAGGAGTAATAATACATAAATAAGAAGTAAGTAGTAAGAAGTACACAAAGTTTGTAAATTTTCTTAATTTTATATTTATTTTCAGAGTTAAGTTTAATCAATGCCGGGCAATGGAGCGCCGCAGCCTTTTTATAGTTTTTAATTGTTTTTTACTTTGTATGTTTTTAATTTGAATGTAAAATAAATAATAAGTTTACCTAACAAAATCCGTTGTCCAATACTCATTAATTTGCAATACTACAAATTCTCCGTGCTTTTACAAATTTATTACAAATTACTCGCGATGCCAAATCCTTGCATATTAGAATGTGGGATATTTAAAATAGAATCCCAAACTGACGACAGGGTCACGTTAACATGCACCTACTGCTTGCGTGGGTTTGAAGGAAGCACAAACAGCACAGGCAACTTCTATAAGCACGTCAGGGTAAGTAAGAAGCACCGCGAAATTTTTATGCTATGGCCAAATTTGAAAGTTCAACTTATTAAAATAAATGGAAAAAATTAACTCAGACGATGAAGTAATTGTGTTGGTGGCGGCATATATTGTTGCAAAAACAGTTTCGTCTCACTTTTTGGTTTTGCGCACAGTTTTTTTCTCCATTTTTTCAATCGACACTCGCGAAATAATTGTCGACGATATATTCCTGAGCTGTGCATCAGCTGTTCTCTCAGTCCACACAAGCTGTCGATAGGCCTATTATCGATATTTATTTGTGGATTTCGTTCAAGTTGCTGGATACTCAAGCAACGAAATCGAAAACGAAAAGTTTCTGCCCCAGTTTTTTTTATATGAAGTTTGGCAGGAATTTTTATTTTCCGCAGTGCTGGATACCCGGCTTTATTTGTAACTTTTAAAATAAAAATAAAAAAAAAACTCTTAATTTTTATTTTTATTGAAAAAATCAGGAATAAGAGTTATTTTACAACATTTATTAAAAAAATGAATTTTAACGATTATTTTTAGCTTTTTAATATAAATTAAAAATAAGAGTTATTTCGTAACTTTAACATAAAAATCTAAAAATAATTGTTATTTTGCAATTTTTATTTTAAAAGTTATAAAAGTTGCGGTCCCTGTTTAAAACACAATTGAAAGCATACGTTTTTAAGAGAAATGAGCTTTATTAAACTAAGAAATTATATTTTTCTTCTACAAAAGGTATGGTTTTTAAACATTAGACATACATCGATGCATCGATGTTTCGACCCGATGTATCAACCAACATCGATGTTTCATTTTGAAAACATCGATGAGCATCGACATCGATGTTTCCTCTCAAATTTACATCACTAGACTCAACTGACTTAAATGAACGAACGAAACGAACGAGCGAAAAGAACGAACTGAACGTTTCCATTCTGAAAAAAACCAGCGCGCAATTTAAAATGTGATTTTATTTGTTCAATTGGAAATAAGAAATAATTAGGTTATGTTGGTGTAATTAATTCGAAATAAAAAATATCAAAATTCGACAATAATCCCACTCAGATTTTTCATAATTTCTAATTTATTTCTAGTTAAAATAAAAAAAAATAACGAAAAATATCAAATAGAAAATAATATATAAAACTTTAAAATAATTGATTTCAATATTTTAAATAATTATCCGAGACAACTTGTTGGATAATTTTGAACCCTAATAAAAATGTAACAAAACTGATTAAATATCTATCAGTAATGTGTTTTTAATCCTAATTTGGCTAATAAATTGCTGCTACATCTAATATTCTTTTGAAATTATAAAAATTTAAATTTTATCAAAAATTTAAAAATTTCCTCTCAAGCTTATGAAAAATTTGAAAACATAATTTTGCTAAATCTGAACCGTTTTTTTGTGTAATAAAATGAAATCAATAAGCAATGATGTAAAATAGGTAAAAAACAATTTGCAAGGTTCTGCAATTTGTAACTTCATATATTTTTTTTTTGTTTAGCTTTAATGTTTATTTTCTGATTGCATCTCAAATATAAACTAGACAAAGTTGTCACCTAAATTTACATACAAAAAACTTTGAACCCTAAAAACTTAACAATTTAAATTAGATAAAACTTTAACAAATCTGATTGAATTTCTATAAACTAATCTGCCTGTTCCGGCTCTCACTTTCGGCAAGATTTTTCGGAGGTGAACTTCTAAAAACTGTTTTATATCATTTCGGCATAATTCAATGGATTAAATTTGCTTTGAGTTGATGAATTTAGGTACGGTTAAGTAAAAAACGAGTATTCTTAAATACTTAGATAAAGTCCAACGTAAACAAATACATTTCAATAAAAGCAAAAAAAGAAAAAGTGAAAACCGGAACAGACCGAAATGTCTTTTTATTCATTATTTGGCTAATAAATTGTTGCTGCATCTAATATTCTTTTTAGCCCATGACAATATTAATTTTTTCATAAATTACAAATTTTTGCTTTCAAGTTTATGAAAAACTTTGAGCTCTCATAAATTTGACAAATCTGCGCCAATTTGGGGCTAGGTAGTGTGTGTAATAAAATAAAATCAGTAAGCAATAATGTAAAATGGGCAAAAAAACAATTTGCCAGGTTGCTACTAAATAACTTTATATTTTTTGTTTTAAATAACTTTAATGTTCATTTTTCGATTGCATCCAAAAACATAAACTAGACAAAGTTATCACCTAAATTAACATACAAATTATTTCCGATTTTAAAATGCGGTCGAGGGGAGGGGAACACGTGGAGAAACTCCCAGGACTTATTCGATACACATTAAATATGCATTTCAATAGAGCTAAATGTAATTGAATGTGCCCAAAGATATTAGATAATGGACGGGGTTGCTGTTGAAAATGTTGTTGTTATGTTATGTATGTTGTGCAAACTTCAATTCAAAAATGTTATCAGTTTAAGAATTGCAAGGTTTTGAATGAAAACAGCCATCAAAAATAATGTTATGTTAAAGCTGATAATGCTTTGGCTTTAAAAGAATTCCATTCAAATCAGGTAAAAGGCAGCAAAAACGGCAACTACAACTTAAGTAACAACAACAATAAATACATAATACAGTCCGTCACGTATGTTTGCATGTGTGTATGTGTGTATTCACTTCAGTCTCTGTGTGTGTGTGTGTGTGTGCTAGCAGAGAGCCAGAGAAATCAGATTTATCTCAAAAAATTCTTATCACATGTCAATTTAGTTCCACTTGACGGGCTGATGCCGAGCGATTCAGAGCGGTGCTGAGTTTCTGAGCTCTGGGTTCTGGGTTCTGAGTTCTGGCTCTGGGTTCTGAGTGCCGAGTGCGGAGTGCAAAGCGTAAAGCCAAGCGGGATCAGCTGTTATTTTTCACGTTGCGGTTCGTTCGACTCGAAAATTAATGACACACAAATGAAATGTGGAAAGTGATGCTGTCAACAACACTTGTTGGATTAAAGACATCAGCAACAATGCGAACAATACAAAACAAAACCAAACCAAACAAAGCAAAACTAACATGAAAATGAAAACCCAAAGCATAAGCGATACAATTTTCGGGTTTTTTCTTGAGTTGCGACAAATTTATACAATTAATATATACAATTTTCGAATACACAATACACACGAATGATACAGATTCTTAAATAAGATGTTTGGAACACTTATAACACTTATTTCTGAATTAAAGAAAAAAATAAGAGTTATTTTTGATTATTATTTTAAAAGTTACAAATAAGAGTTATACTGTAACTTTTATTTTTAAAATCAAAAATAAAAGTTAAAGTGATACTATTTTTTGGAATTGTTATGATTTCTAGTATATTTTTGGTATTTTTAGTATCAGTTGGTATTTTGATAGCCAATTACTTTATACATATATTACTGCAACAGAATATAAAAGAAAAAATGAAATATAATAGAAATTGTCGGATCTAACTCTTATTTTTTATTTTTATTGAAAAAATCAGAAATAAATGTTACTTCATAACTTTTTATCAAAAATTTAATTTTTACGATTATTTCTGACCTTTTAAATAAAAATTAAAAATTATTGTTATTTGGAAACTTTCAAATATGAATAAAAAAAAATTGTTAATCTGCACTTTTCAATTTTAACCTTATAACAGTTACAGTTCTGAAAACTATGCGGCTTTTCTTCACTCAAAAACCCAGCTTTGTAGTCTAAAAAAAACCTTAATTGACCTTCCCAATCATTTTCAATTAGAATGTTGAGCTAATGAAAGTCACGCCCTCTTTCCTTATAAGTTGAACAATTATTATTATAGTTATAATTAGAATAAAAATCACGAGAAATATAAATCATAATAGTAATGGGCGCAGGATACCTCACAATCGAGCATCCCCGACTATAGTGTATTTTCTTTTTTTGTTCTGTTTGGCGCTTGTGTCACATTCAATAAACAACTTAAAGTTAAATTTAAAATATGGAGAGTTCACATTTTTTGTATATCGTTGAAAATATTTAACGCTTCAACAAAGCAATAAACGCATTAGTTCCGCTTGAGTTATTGGTAAGATTGAGATTTTGAGATTTTATAAATGAATTCGATCTGAAACTGACATAAAATCAAAGTTTCTTGGTTAGTTATTTAATTATTAAAATTAATCAATATCTTGATTTAATTTTTATTGTTAGTAATTATAAATATTCACTATCATATCTCAGGATCCCAATCTATCGTCTGTTTCTGCTTCATCCACATCCACATAGAAGGACTGTATAAATGTGCCACGACCAAAAGAAGTTCACAATCCGAATCTGCCAGTATGTCTGCTAGTTGTGTTGCTGCCTTTAGTGTGAATACCAGGACCGAGAGTCGCACAGTGGGCAAATAATGACATATGGGCATTTCCCAGGTCGCGCACGGGACATTCGTACACATTCAAAGTAAAAATACGGTAAAAAGGAAACGGTTTTTTTCTCTGATGAAGGGCTTAACATATAGCATTTGATTAGCTCTTTCATTGGTGCAAAGATTGATTTTGGGTAATTTTTCATTTTAAAAATAATAGAAAAATTCAAGTGATTCGCACGGGACACAAAATGGAAGTGACTTGTGAGGTCAACCAATTCAAACGCCAATTTTAGCGAATCCAGAGGCAATATTTTAATGCAACTTATTTTTAACTCTTGTGCATTGATGCCTCTTAAAAATGGTTATGGTTTTTTTCAAAGATGACTTGCCCTTTTTTTTTAATTCAATTTGACGTACATTCGCACGGGACATCGCGCACGGGACATTTTTTACCATCACTATTTTTATGTTCTTCCTGTGTCTCTATTTTTTAATTATATATCGAAAACAGCCCGAAAAACTTATTTAAATTTAACTTTCAATATATTTCTTTGAATTAAAATGGTTCATGTTACAATTTTACTGTCCTTCTTAGTGTAATCGTTAAAATACAAACGGTCCATTTTGGAAGTCAATTTTTAAGAAAATTGACATAAATATGGAACAAGTGAATTTATTCCAATGTAGAATCTATATGTTCATCCAATTGAATTTCATCTAGCGTATATTGCTTAAATAAATAACTTAAATACATTTCTGGAAGAAAATTTCACAAGATGTGAGTTTTTGATCAATTTTACGTTTTTGGCCGCGGTGGACCATTCTGTGGAAATGCCCATATATTGTTACATGGCAAATTCAAATTAAACAAAAAACGATTAGCATCACATTTTGTGAAACTTGTCGTTAGAACACACACACAACATTATTACGAGGCTAGCGAATCGCTATCGAGTATACTCGGCTACGAGATACCCACTAGTCGCATCTTATCATCTGTTGGAATCGCAATAAGTATCTAGCTATCGACCAGTCAAAATATGTTTAAAAATGAGAAATATTGATTCTTGTATAAACAGTGAGACTATTATTAAATTATTAAATTCATAAATTTGAAATTAACAAGTGATAAAAAAGATTAAATATGCCAGAATTTATATACGGGTTAAAACTGGGGATATATAACTCGTAAAGCTCGTTTATTTAAATTATAAATATTTGGAAAAATCTAAAAAGAAATAAGCAATCAAATATCAACTTTGTAAGTAGAATAAATAAATAATTATAAATAATTTACTTGAAAGGATTTACATTTTGCCAATCAATAAACAGGCTTTTGTCGATTCAGCTGGAATTATTTTTGTGGGGTCTAGCGGTTTTGAATTAATTGTTTAACTAGATCAGCCCACTGTGCACTGTGCACTGTGTACTGTGCGACTGCAGCGGTGAATGCGAGTGCGCACTGTCTGCCACTCTGCCCTTTACGGCTAGGGTGCAAAAATTCACAAAATTTACTGCGAGCATCATAGCTATTGCTATTGCTATTGTTGTTGTTGTTGTGCTGAAGCTCCCTTTTTCCTTTTCCAACTCAATGGTTAATTGCCCAGTCAACTGGCAGCTTCCAGAGCCTGCGAGCGTAAGAGTGAGAGTGAGAGAGAAAGAGAGACGACAGGCAAGTAGAATTAAGCTATAGGTCTATCGGTTCTGTGTGTCGTTCTCATTCTCGTTCCCGTTCCCGGTCCCGTTCCCGTTCCTGGTGATGATGGCCATCCACCGCAGTCGCGGCCAAATACTCATTGTAATTGTCGTCATCGTCATCGTCATCTTTATCCCGTCAGTCTGGGTGCATCGCATTGTTGTTTAAATGATTGCTGTGTTGTTCATTATTGCGTTCAAAGAAATAATAATGAAACAAAGCATGCTTCGGACCATAGCCGACGCTAAAGCCAAGCCAAATTCATGCACCCTACAGGCAACAGACGGAGACGGAGACGGATACGGATACGGACAGGGCGTGAATTGTGTCTGTATTATATCTAAATTTCTCTCTGTGTATGGGTGTGTGTGTATTTGTATGAGATTGGTATATGGGTAGGTGGGCAGCAGAGACCAAGTACATACAGCTAGTCAAGAAATTGTTTTGATAATACAAAATAATTAACATATTTGCTTATGTTTTTAAAAGTTGTCAAAGTCAATGAATATCATTAAAATTAAAATCATAAATCATTAATCAAATATCATTTAATTAAAAAATAAATACAAATATTTGTAAATTATTATTTTGTTAAAATGATTTATTATTTAACTGTAAAAGAATTAGTTGTTCCGTCAACTCCGGTTTTTAGCTAGAAAGTATATGTATTTATTCACATATGTATATGTTTCGAATAATTCTCACTTTGATTCGGATGGCTGAACATGTCCCACACAGGCTGAGGAAATATCCGACTGCTAATTTAACTTCATCAACACAGATACGCCCTCTTTGGTATTAACATTAGTCCCTGCAAGGACGCAAATGTGTGTGTGGCCACCAGCAAACACGCACGCGTGCACACACACACACACACACATACACACACACACACACCCCAATAGCAGCAGGATCAGGATCAGAAGTGGTGGTAGGCCGGTTGGCATAAAAAACACCTCCTTCAGCCTTAAAGCTGAGCCTTTCCGCCCTCCGAACATTTATATAAAAATGGGTATCCCTTTGATTGTTTTTTGGGATTTTGCATTATTTCATTTCAATGATTTTGAATTCAAGAAAATTGCCGTAACATTTGTTATACAATAATTTAATTTTTTCTTTTTTTTCTATTGTGCCCCCCTTTAAGTTTCATTCATCCATATATAATAATACATGTACAATATACAGATATAGTATATTATTTACTATGCATATTTGGAGTTTTTTTGCTGCTTATGTTTATTCTTCAAGCTTCAAATCTGTAAACGGAATGAAGGAACTTACATTATCAATTGAAAGTCTTTGGCTTTTATAGTCTCTTAGATCGATGCTATGACTGTTGATCAGTATCAGCCAACAATTTATGTACTTTATATAATGATAGATACCTTCTGTCTGCTACATACATTTTTATTGGTGTATAAAGATTACACTATGAATTTCTTATTAAATTTTAGAGATACCCAACTGGAAGGAGCAGGTTACAAAGTATTTTATCATTGATATGATTGACATTGACGTTTCATATGATTATTATGGCCTGGCTAGAGTGATTGAGTAGGAGATCAAGTCAAGCCAGCAGACACCAGTCTAGCGTTTTGGCTGCGATGTCTAGATGTCTGGCAAGATTATGAAATACGAGCCTGGAAACTCTGCAACTAGTTTTTGAGACAGGTGCATTGTGCGACGACACGTTTGTCCTCCTCCTTAACTTTCGTACTTGTGCAGATTCGATGGTATTTAGATTTCGATCAAATTCTATGATATCAATTTCATCATTATTATTGAGCCAAAAAATAAATTTTTTTATTTTCTTTAATCAAACAGTTACATAAGATTGTAGTGTTGAATGCTATGCTTTGACTAAAGATTTTTTTAAAGTCATTCAAATTACAATCTGTCAAATATCAAGTCTGCCTAAAATAGTTATCCAAAAATTTTAGAACAATATTAGATAGACTAATCAGGTGCAGATAAAAAAACTGGCTTCTAATATCAAAAATATTGGTCTTACAAAATCGATTTCGATAAATTTAAATCACTCGTGAGATAAAAAAAAGTTACAATTTTACAATCATATTTATAAATATTGTATTTCGGTGTGTAAGTTTTGAAAATTAGTTTTGGGGCCATCGGACATTAATTGTTACCCATGCAACCATGACTGCCCATTTCCCACCATGGTTTCCCGCAGTTGGTGAGACTCTTATTGATTTTTTTGGCATAAATCTATTAGTTGAGTCAATATGAAGCAAATCGGATGAAAACACAAATTTTCCCTTTTCTTCGGAGTCCCGTTAAGTGCTTACTTTATAAAGAAAAAAATCGATTGTAAAGTTTCTCTTTCGTGAATCAGTCAGCACAAAGAGTTTTATAAGTAAAGATAAAACGAAAAACAAAATATCTTTCAGGGCTTAAACTTATTTAAATTAAGAAAGACATAAATGCCAAAGTTTTGTGTGCCTTAGAACTTTTTAAATTTTATTTTTCTTTTTTTTCTTTTTTATTTGTAATTAATCCTGACCAAATTTGGGTCAAATTGGTGCACTATATCATATAGCTGTCATAGGAACAATAAGTCTAAAATTTAATGCAGGGTTCTGCAAGGTCATCAAACCTTCGGCATGCCGAATGGCTGTGATGTGTCCAGAGTATCTTACAGTCGAGAACACTCGACTGTGCTAAATAATTAACAAGATGGCATTTGAATTGTAAGAAGGAGGATATTCAAACAATTCAATGTTATTACTAATAATTATTTATTCAGGTCGATGATGACATGAGTACGCTGGACAACGTATGTAAGTCCGAAGAGCCTGTGTAATATCATTAATATCGTGTACACCTACAGCTTAGCATTGGTGACCACCTACTAATCCCTTTTACACGTGCATGCTTAACATACTCCGTGTGTGTGTCTGTGTGTGTGTGTTGGGTTTGTGTTGGGTTTGTGTTTGCTTTCGTCTTGTATTCGATTGGGTTTTAAAACAAATACATATGTATGTATACTCGAATGGATGTACGCTTATCATAGCCAGCAGTCCATATAATTAATCACATTTGTGTGTGCCCGATATGTTAATTAGTTTTGGGTCTCACTGGCGATTCGGGAGGATACTCGTACCTTATCTCTTAACCCATTCAAAGTATTGCCAACATCACCCCAACGCACAATGGGCGAAAAGTCCGTTTTTTAATGTCAGAGTTTTCAAATTTGGCATGAACCTTAGTTGAATTAATTCGGACCACGCCTTAACTTTCCCCATCTCATCCTCATCATGAGAAAAATGTGTAAGATATTTATGCAAAATCCAAATATAAAGCTAGAGGCATGAATCTTAGATAGGCTAAAGTAGAATTTATATATATTTTTGTTTTTTAGTTGGACCTTTTCTTCACCCCCTCTTTCTAACTGACTCAGTGAAAAAGTAACATTATTTTTATTTACTGAAATATAAAGCGAGTTATCTTAAACTTCACATCTTTGCTAATTAGACTTAAATAAAATGTATAATTTTTTTTGGAATCATAGTTTAGCCATGTGTTCACCTACATTCCCATCTGACACCGGGAAAAATCTGATTTTTCTACCATATTTTAGCATACATTTAATCGATATTGCGCAAGAATGCGCAAAAGCAATTAATAACACTATATACTAGAGGCTTTAATTAATAACTTGCCATATTTAGTTGCTTGCACCATCATGCACTTTATAAGAATTACTCCACGGAAAACAACTATTTTGTGCTAAAAACACATTAAACCAAACAGTAGACAATAACAACTTCTACAAAAAATTATTTTATATACCGTGAGCATCCTTTTCTACATTTGATTTCTTTATTAAAGCTTTGCTTATTAATTGCCACAAGAGAAGAGTTGCTGCCCCGCCCAAAAAAGAATATTTTTTAATCTAACTGAAGTATTTGCATTCAATAAATAAAGTTACATTTTGAAAACACTACCATCAATTTTATGACTTTATGCCAGAAAAATTGTCAAATCGCCCCATGTGCAACTGTGTACATCTATGTATGTATGTATGTATGTATGTATGGAAATGAAGAAGGCCCGTTATGTCTCTGATTTGCACAATTGGTGCTTGTCTGGTTTAGCACTTGATAATTGGCAGCCAGGCGACCAACGATCGATAACAATAAAATTGTTAAAAGCGCAAAATGCCGCAAAGTGTGTAATTTCTCGATGACAAGGAGAGCGCGAGAGAGAGAGCTGGCAACCCTGGCAGAACAACTCTATTTGAATTCATCAACGGCGTGGCGTGTTTAAGCAGTTTGTCAGCGACACGTGGCCGAGCGACTGTTCTTTCTAGTTCGCCTGGCAACAGCAGGCGGTTGATTTAGATTGGGTTTTTTTTTTGACTGGTGGGCGGGGTGGGAGGGGGAGGAGTGGGTTGAGCAGCCAAGCGAGCGATTGACTGGGAATGCCGATGACGTAAAGCCTCAGCATCATCAGCATCATCATCATGTGAGCACAAGGGAGCAGAGGAATAGCAACCCCCCTCAATTATATTTAGTAGTGCTTCCAACGAGGTGTACTAAATAGAGATTTAAGCGCCTGCCGAGGCTGTAAATGGTCACTCAGCCTGTGGTTGTCAACGCGACCCGACGCGATGCTATGCTACCACTTATTGTACAATTCAAACTGCCTTTGGATACTCTGTCGCACTCCAATTGCAAAGCAGTTACATCTCAAACGTATGTCTCTTTAATTGATCCTTGGGGAATGGACATTTATCTTTGATTTTTGTAGCATTGCTCAACCCTTTGACAGTATTCGTCCCTCCTCCAAGAACAGCATCCATGTGCCAGATTCACTCACATCCGTTGAACACAGTTGGAGACCGCCTTTATCCCAGCTCAATTGATTCCAACTCAGATTTGTATTTAATTTCATTATTTCTATAGGCTTTAATTGGGTTAATCGTCAATTTGTTGGATCAGTCATTGGTTATTGAGATTATTGCCAAAAATCTAGGTTCAAACAAATCAATTAGTAACGATATTGCGATGCTTTATGCTGCTTCTTCTCTTAAAAAAAGTGCTTAAAGTAGAATTCAGAACAGCGCGGTTTTGTTTTTTATAAAATATTTTTGGGTCTCTTTTAAAAAATACTTAAACTGCTTAAACTTGAAGTAGTGATGGTAATCGATTCTAAAAATGTTCAACAATATTATAATTTTCAGTTTATAATTTTAGCTTCTCATTTTAAAGCTTTGAATGGAATTTACTTTTAAATCCGGTGACTCCAAAGCAGACATTTTGAAGAATATTTGTCTTAAATATTTTATTGAAATACAGAAATGCAAATCAATTTGATGTCCACGCTTTTTAGAGACGAAAATGTATAGTTTTGAGACAAAATTATAATGATTATAATGAACCTTTCTTTTTATCAGTGTAATTAAACTTGTTTGCACATTTTTAATGAGCGCTTTTTCAAAACGCAAACAAATACAATAGTCACATAATTACTTACTTAATTATATAGCTCGGGAATAAGTTGAAATAAAAAGAAATAAGCCAAGCACATTTGTCCATTATTAAAACACCCACTCAATGGTTAAGCTCCTCAGTGTCGAGTCGGTTTAAGCTTCAATGCAATCGACGCGCTTTCGAGAATTCCGCACAAATTCTCGAATATAATCGAAGTGTAAAGGGTTTGCTTTGTGACTCAAATGCCAGCACGTGGCTTTTATTTCTTCTCAGCGTAAAACCGCCAATATGCAACACCACCGAGTGCCGCCAGGATATTGTTGTTTTATTGAATATAGTTCTAGCAAAAGATTCTTTATTTGCTTGTGCCATATTTTGGAGTTTATAACAACTCATTTAAAAGGGTAGTAGAAAGTAGATGCCAGAAGCAGTAAGGATATCGTAAATAATTGGAAAACAAAATTGAAAATGTGCTTTATTCAGTTGACTAAGAAACTAGGGCAAGAATGACAATAACTATACAAAATGTCCCAAATATATGTATATACTTTAGACTTTTTAAATATGTATTAAAAATTGTGCAGGCCGTAATCTTATAAAGGTACAAGGTTCATATCTTTTAAGTAATGATTATTAATCCAAGTCATTAGTAATAAGATTATTTTTGTTTAAAAGTCGAACTAATGATTAAATTACGATTATTTTCGGTTTTGCCCAAATTTTTAATGATTTAACGATTACAAAAAATCAGAAAAATTCTAAAATTATTACAATTATTCAAAAATAATCAGAAATATAATAAATAATCTTTTTAAGTAGTTAGATTATTTTTGATTATTTTTTTAATATTTCTCATTATTTTCGATTTTTTTTTAGATTATTTTCGACTATTTAGCGAAAATCAAATTATTTTGAACAATACAGTTTTTTACAAAAATGTTTCTTCTTTATTTTCATAACTATACATAAGTTTCTTATACATATTTTAAAACTATTTTTTGAATTTGCTAACATTAAAATTAATTTTTCAAACGAAAAGTCAGACAATAATTGCCATCTAGGGCTATTTATAATACCGGCATTCAAAATTCCATAATTAAGCCAAATATCTTCTGAGTTGTTATTAAAGAAAGAAGAAACATTTTTGTAATAAACAGTTTTGTTCAAAATAATTTAATTTTCACTAATTAGTCAAAAATAATCTTAAAAAAACTAAAATAGTCAGAAATAATCAAAAATAATCAAATATAATAATAATATTTTTGAATAATTGTAATATTTTTAGATTATTTCTGACTTTTTGTAATCGTAATCCTTAAATAATCACAAATTTTTCAACTGTGAACTATATAGTCACTACGATTATTTCCAAAAATAGTTTAATTGATTAGTAATTCTAATGGAAATTTAACAGGCATGATTAGGTTATGTAAACATTTTAGAGAAATTTAGTGCTAAATTAATTACAGTAACACTTGTTGAACTTTGATGTTATCTGCTCGACAAATAATTAAAATAAAGAGGAGATAAAATGAATACATCAAATTGAACGACGACTGCAACAGTACAATAGAAAGGCAGATGATTTCATTTTAAATCTAGGCAATAAATTAATAAATGATGGTAGCTTTTAGTAAGCCAATATTACGAATCGGATTCAGCACGCTCCATTGTTAATTTCCCGTGCACACGCACACGTCGACCCCCTGAATAAACTTGGGCAGAACGGAACCAGTCCAGTTAAGGATGTTTCTGACGATTCTATACAGGCACTCGCTATCCCCAGACAAACTGCCGGCGCCTGGCACGCCTTTCGCTCCTTATGGATGATGGTGCGCAGTTATTTAAAATAATATTTCCGAATCCGGCAAGTAATACGCGGCGCGTGCACATTGACGGACCGGCACTTCAGGACCCAGGACCCATAAGCAACAGCTTCAACCAGTTCACTTACGAGAAATCGACCAGAGCATTTACGGGCCCATATAAAAAAATTAGCTGACTATCTGGGAATCGACCTGCAACACGAACTACGTAAATTTCTTAAATGCGTCGAAATCTGTTGTTTTTAAGATCCCTTTGGATGGAAAGTAGACAGTTGACTGAGACATTGATTGGCTCTAGTTTACGATTTAAATCCACTGCAACTTTTAATCTACAACAATCAATCTTTAGTTCATTTTGATTTCAATCAAATTCTTTAGATTTTCATATTAAGCTATTTTCAATTTTAAAACCAATATTCTAATTTCTAAACCGATCTCTGTGAATCAATTTCTATTTTTGTTTTAATTTAAAATAAAATTGATCTGTGGAAATATATTTGGTGTCTCTAGCTCTTTTAGTTACTGGAAGAGACTCTCTTACTTTTTTTAACTGTTATCTACAACTTTAGTCGAACTTCCCTAACTCGAATCACCATCACCATCCAAAAGAAAAAGTTCGACTTATGGAGACTTTGACTTATGGAAACTACAATCATTCATTCCCGATTTAAATGACATCATAATTCATTTTCCATTTTTTAAATAATGAATACTGTTTTCGCTGAGATACCATATTTTTCAGCCACTTCAATTTTTTTGGTCCACTTTCGAATTCCTTAACTAATAAGTTTGAATATTTAATAATTTAATTTGATAATTTAAATAATTTTGCGCTGATACGCTAACAAAGAACTACATAAAGTAAGTCTTTCCTGAAGCTAATTCACCAGTCTATGTAATTGTTGATGCAATATTCTATCATATTGCATCACCATATGTTAATGTACATCATACATTACATATCCAAACGAGCCGGTAACAAAAGCATAAAACAGAAACTAAAAAAAATTCAAACTTCATTGGCGATTTTCACGAAAAATTCGACTTACATGGGAAAATATTTTTGTTCGAGTTATGGAGAAGTTCGAGTTAAGGAAGCAGAATTGAATGAAATTTGCCAAGTATACGCTGAACCAATAGCGATTTATATAATTTTATTTTAAGCAGTGTTTGCTTTTCCTTAGTAAGTACGGGGTCTCTGACAGTCGAGTGTGCTCGACTGTAGCACTGTCTACTAGTTTTAACTCATATCTACTACTATAAGCACGTGCCAATATATGTGTGATTGCTTCATCGGTGCTCTAAGAGGAGCCAAGACACACAAACATACTCATAAACATATACTCACGCACAGACGAGTAGGCGTTGTGATATCCATCCCTTCTTTTCACAGCATATTTGTGAATGTAAGTGCTTGTGTGTGTGTGTGTGTGTGTGTTCGAAGGTGTGCAAACCTCAACAACGAGCAGAGCCTATTTTAGTTGTTATTCCTGCGGTGGACTACAACAATGCAACATTTCATTTACGAGTAGTTCTTTATTTCAAGGGTAGCCTCGGATCCGCTTGGATTGTCCTGGCTCAGCTGAGCACAGCCCTAAGTAGGGGCTGACAGTCAAAATGCATATGTCTGTTCTATTCCACAGTGGGTACTCATACTCATACTCGTATCGGCAGACTCGTATTGTGTTTAGTGTAACTACTTTGACCTCTTTTGTTATTATTATAAGACCATACCATCGCCATCAGTTGCTGTTGTCTATCGGCATCGACTGTGGTTTTTTGTTGGTCTTCATCTTCTTTGTTATTTAAGCTAAACTATCCCCTCCTTGTCTAACTCTCTATTTCTCCGTCTCTCGCCTATTATGTCTATACCCTGTGGCCACTGAAAGTTAACAAAAGGAGTATTATAAGTTTGTAAAAATGTATGCAACATACAGAAGATAGAAGATAAAATCTCGTACCCTTCAAATATATACAAATAGTCTGGTAATTGTTTTGACAAATTAAAAAACTCAAATAATTTTTCATGTCTTTTTTTCAATTTAATTGTTTGTGGAAGTATTGCTGCTTATTACTCTAAGTTAGTTAGTTTCTTTTTCTATATTTTTTAATTTGAAACGTAGAGCAATACTCGCTTATAGGCACTGAATTTATTCAACGAAACTTCTTAGATATTAGCGTGCGTATATGTAATGGGCACAGGGTAATTCGCAGTCGAGCATTCTAGAGTGCAGCCGGTTTTTTGGTTTATAAGCCAGCGACTGACGTTGACTGCAACTGCGGCCGAGTTTGTGGATTATGTTTTAGTCTGGCACAGAGAAGAGCTCAAAATAGGGATACAAATAAGGATCGGGATCGGGATCGGGATCGGGGTTCGGGATTGGGACTGCGATCGGTATCGGGATGATTGTGATTTGGCCAATGTTACGCATATTACCTTTTGTTTGTTCTCTTCTGAACAACAATGAGAGAACAGAGAGCTGTTGTCCGCACCTTGGGATCGTCAAACAATTTTGTTGACAGAGCTAATCAATAGGCCAGCCCTCCTTTACACCCATGACCTTTCCTTCCATCCCCTTCCCTCAGTCATTCCGCAACTCACGCCCGCCGCACTTTCATTCTGACTTGGTTTTGGGCATTTTTTGTGTATGTGTTTTTTCCATTAGTCCAGAACTTTATTACAGAAGTTTATTTTAAAAATTTTTATAATTTCTATAAAACTTCTAGAAAACTATCATAGATAGAACTCTAAGATGTTATGGGAATATATCTTATTTATTCACATAAATTAACAAAATTTAATTGAGTTCTGTACTCTTCGTGAGTTGTTTGAGAATGAGCGTGATTAATCTAAAGTTATCGATATCATCGAAAGATTATTGGCTATACTACGTCATATGAGTATCTTGACTTTGAAGTCTTAAATATATCTAGGACTGGAAAGACCCTTCTTGGAGGGTACACCAAAAATACAATATCTTTTATAATACAATGTGCAACAAATTAACATTTTTCACACATTCCAGAAAATCTGATTCGTCACCTCCACAATGTTCCATGCAATTTTTTACTACACTCGAAAGCCGTGCCAGGAATTTGTCGCTTTGAAGAAGCCCTCGACTCATTTGCTGGTCCGATGCCGGCATACCCAATGTGGGTTTGCAGTGAGGGAGTTGGGAGTTGGGAGTTGGGGTGGGCGGGCCGTTGATGCGTGTGACTTCAAAAATCCCAAAAACGTGTCGGACAGCATGTTGAAATTGACGTTCTCTTGGCTTACGCAGGGGCAGGCAGGATTCTGATAGAGTGAGTATTGTGAGTGCTATTTGGCTAGGGCTTGAAATGGGGGGTTGAGACTGGATCACAGAAGCTTCCGCAATGCTTTGGGGGTAGAAATGATTGAAATGCCAGTTTTAACTTTTTAGACGTTTCCATTTGTATACCCAATGTCCATTAAAATAGGTAAAAGACAGAAGAAGTTAGAGTATATATATTTATTCCTTGCCACTTTTTGGAAAACCTGGAACTCTCATAACTTTGTTAAATCTAATCCAGTTTTAATGATCAACGTTTTTTTTAATCATTTTTTGACTTGACAAGTACCGCTGCATTATAATTGTCATTAATTTAGGGCAATTCAAATATTATTCTAAATTTAAAATTTTTTTCCATATTTAGTCTTGCCACATTTTGGAAACTTAAAACAATAATAGCTTTGTTAAATCTAAACCAATTTAAATGAGCAATGTCTTCTATTTGACTTAATACTGAGTCTGCATCAAAATTTCCATTATTTAAGGCAATTTAAAAATTCAAATTAAAACAGCCAAAAAAAAATTTCGAAAGGCAAAAATTTAACTTTTTTTATAGCAGTCAAATCGAATTTGAGAATTAAAAGTAGACGATATTACATTCACAACTATTTTTTGTTTTTTTATAAGTTGACGCCAACGCTGAATGGAATTATGGTATTGTGCTTTTATGGAATTAGGCCCCTCCCACGTTTGTGATAAGCTGTCTACGCCTGTAAATTGTGGTAGAAAATTTAGATTTGTCCTAGTTTGAGTGATTAATGTTCGAGCTGTAGGAGCTTTAATTATCGAATTTCCAATTTCGATTGGTCTGCAGCTTTGGATACTTTCTAAATTTTTGATTTACTTTGATTAAACGTTATATCAATTCGATCAAATTCACAAAAGTTAAAAAGTAGATTATTACTAAAACAATTTTGCTTATTTAAATTTATCCAAGAAGCTCTTTGTTAATCATAACTATGGGATTAACAGAACGTACTCGGTTCTTGGATACATAGTCCTGAGCAAAGTAAATGCTTTTAATTGCCACGTTCATATGTTAAATGTATGTACATATGTATGTATATTCGTAGGTGCGTATACGGTATGTTAAACATTTACAAACATATATTTACATACATTCAGAGAGGTATGTATGCATGCGTGTTTATGAACACATGTACATAATCACAAAATGGCAGCAAAAAATATGTGATAGCTTTAAATGAGAATGCTCAACTACCACATTCCCTGTTCGGAGTTCTAAATAAGCATTGTTTTGGGTTAATAATAATAATAGTTGCTTTGATTATACACAATATTTTGGATAGAAAGGTGCTATTACTTAATAATATTATGGTTGCAATTCAGAGAGATGGGAAATTTTGGTACAAAATAATAAGTTCTTTTTATTCCAGTTGAAATGTCTTTTTAAATATTCATATAGTATATTTTATTGCTCGAATCAACAGTAGAGGTTGAAAAATATGTAACATATTCCTTAATTTGGAAATTTGGTTACCTCATTTTGGTATTGTTAGTATTATTTGTGAATATTCTTTTAGGCAATCGTAAAATTGACTGGTTAGGCCGTGTTACAGCACACAATTCGGAACCCCTTTTGTCAACAAATTTGACTACGGGGTATGAAAAGCCACGGCAATGCATATATCATATATCTGCATATGTATGTATGTACTTATGTATGAATGAACATGCATAAGATACAACTACTACCCGCTATCATAGTATTTGTAGCATGTAAGTATGTATTTATTTGTATGGTATGGCATGACGATGCGATGGATGTAGTTACATATATTTGCCAGTCTTCCGTCCTTATTAAAGTTCCTTGCAATTTCTAGATTATAAATGGCTGCGGCGAAAGGTTGAGATGATGATTCTACGCCCTGTTACAAGTATATTGTCCGTCAGAAGGGTGTACTGCTGTTGTCCCTTTTTCGCACAGCTCGTGATAGTATCGTTGTTTCGCTTGTCGGCAGCACATAAGTCACATCGAGTCATCTCGCTCGCACTCGGGCAGAGAAGCAGGGAAAATGGCTGCGATACTGCATTTGCTGTTGCCTCTGACCTCTGGAGTCTGGCATGATAATGATATACAACCCTGGCTGGGCAGGTCTGGTTTTTCGCTTGAGAGCTCATTATCGTTTCGCTTGGCTAACCAGTTAGTCGTCAACAATTTCGTTCAAGGCACACTAACACCGCCGCCGCAAGTTTGATTATTTTACATTTGATTGCAAACAAATTGTTGGGAGAAGTGACGCGCTCGCAATCCGTGGCGTTGCCGCCGGGTCGCTGGCTGCCTACGGCAGATCGGGACCAATTTGCCTACATATATGTACATATATAGCATTTCTCTCAAGTCCGCTATTTATTATAGAGCACACGACAGACACGTGAGAAATTTGAAACGAATTACAAATATTCAAGTGCAAATCTATGTGTGTACATATGTACATAAAGTGAGAGTGTTAAAATCCCAACTGGCGAATATTAGTACAAAGAAAATGTACATATATTAATGTCAAATAGAAATAATAACAATAACAAGCCCGCCGATTGGAATCACAAATTTAACGTAGTCTAACGTAGCCTAGTGCCGAGTTTAAGGGAATACACAAATGGATAAGCAACAACAACAATACAACGAAATTAACTAAGTAAATAGCCGCTTTAAAGCATCAGTGAATAAATTGTCAATTTCGCAGTGCAATCTCTTGAGTTTACAAAGGGAAAAAAAGAAAAAATTCAACAAGTTTTAAGACTATCCAACGATATTGGCAATTAGGAAAACATAAAGTAAATAAGCATCGAGAACATAAGTTTTAAGAAAAGTGCGCCAACAAAATGATGCTAACAACGGAACACATCATGCACGGCCACCCCCACTCGTCTGTGGGCGTGGGCCAAAGTGCACTGTTCGGATGCTCAACTGCTGGGCACAGCGGAATTAACCAACTTGGAGGCGTTTATGTCAATGGTAGACCCCTACCGGACTCGACCCGACAGAAAATCGTCGAATTGGCTCACTCCGGCGCACGTCCATGTGATATTTCCCGAATACTTCAAGTTTCCAACGGATGTGTTAGTAAAATTTTAGGCAGGTGAGAGTTGACGGTATAAGTAGTAGCTAATTACTGATAACCGATTGATTAAAAAAACAGTATCGTTAATCAATTACATACATACTTGACCTATACAGAATTGTGTATTTTTTCAAAATATGTACATCAAATTTGAAAAATCAAAAACTAATGCTTAACAAATGTAAGATAGACTTAAACTGTCTGGAGCTTTCTGGACTTTATTCTTAGAATACAATAGCAAATATGCAATTTCTATTGAGTAAATTCACCCTTATGAACAAAATTAAATCTGATTGTTAAAACCAGGGTATAAAACCGAATCGAAATTGTCAAGCTGAAAGCAGCCGTCACTTATATATAGTTAAATTTAAACAAGTGATAAAGGCTGTAGTTGAGTTCCCGACTATACAATAATTTTTTATTGCATACTATTAGTCAGTTATATTGCTTAAAAACTTAAATCAGCCATTACCACCTTTCTATTTATCCTATCTTGTTAAGATTTAGTAGGTTGATAGCTAATAAAAGTGTGGTGGTTTCTCGCGATTTTTTCAGGCGGAAAAAGGCTTGGCAAAAGTTTGAAACAAAGTTGATCTGCGTAGGGTTTATAGAAGTCTGTGTGCCGAATTTGGTTGTTCTAGCTCCTATAGTCTCTGAGATCTAGGCCTCACACACACCCGGACGAACAGACGGACATGGCTATATCGAGTCGGCTGTTGATGCTTATCAAGAATATAGATACTTTATAGGATCGCACATGCTTCCTTCTCCCTGTTACATACATTTCAACGAATTCAAAATACCCTCATACTTCTTTTTTAAATAGCGGATATAAAAAAAAGCATTAAAATTAAAAAAAATTTAAATAACAATATTATTTAAAGTTCAAAAGAGAGAAAATAATTAAAAATAATTATTTCGGCTACGGTTCCATTTACGGTAACCATGATTCAAGTGCATATACGCACACACTATGTATAATATGCTGAGTGGAGCTCTTATTCCCATAGTTATACAATATACAGTTAGTCAAAAGTAAAGTTAATGGAAAAAAGCCAAAAACTTCTTGCGGCTTAGTATTCACCTAACTTATTATAGTTACTTAGAACTGATTTAACTATTTTTAAACATATGAATCAATAATTATTTTTATGTAAATCAATGAATATCTAAGTAAAAGGGAGGCTCCTGTTTGCCTTTCGCATATCAAGGCTATATTTAATTTTAGATCCCCCTACTACAGTGCTGACACCTAATTTTAATACTACGCGAACACAATTATTTAGAGTGCTTGTATTAAATATAATTTGTAAGTTTAAAGATGCCTTTTTTCGTCTGTTATAAATATATGAATGCTATATGTATTGTAAGCTTGTTTAGAAATAAGCTTCGAGGTACACTCACCGCAACATTAATTTGTACACTTGTAATTTAAATACGAATACAATATACCCTTATTCATTTTGGTGTACCGGTTACTTAGTTTTACTGTCACAACCTGACCCACGATAGAGTTATATAATATAAAAAAATATTTTAAATTTAAATCCTACCCAAATATATCCGTGGGCTTGTCACGTACCTCCTTTCTTACATCTTCAGTCCAATGTGAAGGTGTGTTAACTCACGCGATCAAGTTAGTAAACATATAGCATTAAAAATCAAATTTAAAAATGATCCATCGCGATGAAATACATAGCTAAAAATATGCATATGTATATATCTCATACGAATTCCGAAATTTCTTAAGGAATTTAAAAAAAAAGATTAAAACAAAACCAAAAATAAAATTTTAGGACTCAAATATATTCATCTACTTTATTTATAATTTTGGATTCCTAACTTTTTCGTCCGAATTTTTGTTTTCTGAGTAATATTTTTCGAAAGTCGTATATAGAATCAATCTTTGATACTTCAATCAAAATTCAATATCCTCTTCAATGCTATAAAGGTATATATATAACGGACAAAAAGATCAAAATGGATATAGAACCCTTTACAGAAATATTATTTTCGGAACGTAACGGTAACAAAACTGTACCGAAATTTGTAACCATATCAATCATTGCCTTTAATATAAAAAAAACATGTTTCTATTTGTAGATATTACGAAACTGGATCAATAAAACCCCGAGCGATAGGTGGTTCAAAACCACGAGTAGCTACAACGCCCGTCGTACAAAAAATTGCCGATTACAAAAGAGAATGTCCCAGCATATTTGCGTGGGAGATACGGGATAGATTGCTGTCGGAGCAAGTGTGCAATAGTGATAATATTCCAAGTGTAAGTGCTCGACAAATTTATATGGTTGATTTTCTTTTTAGTGAATTAATTAAGCTGTTCATAATTAATTAAGCTCTTTTTCTTTGGGTATAGCACTAATCACTTTAAAGAAAGAGTAGCCTATAGCCTATTAGCCTATTTATATGGTTGATTTTCTTTTTAGTGAATTAATTAAGCTGTTCATAATTAATTAAGCTCTTTTTCTTTGGGTATAGCACTAATCACTTTAAAGAAAGAGTAGCCTATAGTATTAAATTTGAAGGATTATTTATATTAGATAAAGTTTTGATTTCCTGCGTGGGTATATACACTGAAAAAATCAAAAACATTTTTCTTAAATATTTTGTTCTTGAAATAAGAATATTTTAAGACCAAATTTCTAAAGAAAAATAATCTTGAAAATCGTCAGTTCTTAATATAAGAATAAAATTCTCAAATTTAAATATTTTGATCTTAATATAAGACCAATTAAAGACCAAATTACTAAAACTAAGAATATTATTCTAAAAAATCTTAAGTTCTTAATATAAGAATAAAAAACTTAGATCTTAGATCTTTTTTTCTTAACAACAACACACTTTTTGAGACTTAGAATTCACAACTGGTTCTGGCGTCTCTTGGATCGCTGGTCAAGTCAGCACAACGGTACTGTTAATAGAGATTGGCATCTCTTGTTTTGTGTGTTGTTGTTTGTTGTTTAGTGTCGTATTGACATTGACATTACTAGACCTCAGGTTAACTAAAACTTACTTCAATCTTTTTAAAATGTTAAGAAGCTTAATCTTTATTTGAGATTTTTTGTCTTGAGTATTCAAAACATTTTGGTCTTTAAATAAGAACATAAAATCTTTAAAAAAATAATAAGTTTTATTCTTATACTAAGATTTGTGGTCTTGAAATAAATATAAATATAACTACTTATGATCTTAAAAATAAGATCTTGGTCTAAATTGAAATTTTATTAGAATCAAGATGTCTTTTTTTACTTTAAGATTTTCATGTTCTCGACGCATTTTTTAGACCAAAGTACTTAGTTCTGACATCAAAATCCTTATTTTAGATATTTTTTTTATCAGTATATAAGTATTTGCTACTAAGCATATTCTTCGCTCTATTATTATTGTAATTGTCTTCTTGTTATGAAAAACCAACAGATTTTATTTATTATAACGGGTTTCATAGTAAACTATCTTTTAAAATCATTCAGTTTTTTTAGTCTTTTAACTATTTCAGACGTTTTAAAAACGATTCTGAACGCAATTTCAACTTGAATCTATTAAAGGGAATATATCTATTTATTGAACACTCACGTTTTTACTTGTAAATTTGTCCATTTGTGTCGGAATGTGCAAAATATAATTATACTATTGGAAAGTACAGCTCAATGTATTTGGAGGGTTGGTTTTTGTAAATAGGTTCTAAAAAAAAAAAGTAGACGACTATCAAGATTGTAGAAAAATGGTAGCAAACCCAAGGCAGTAGTCGCCTAGCTCGGAATGTATGGACAATGGATTAAGTAATTTGAAAACAATGCCAGCCCATCGCTCTTAAAAATGGATTAAAATTTAGAAACACTTTGATGTAGAGCTACTCATCCGCAAAAAGATATTTTTATTATTCGATCAGGTAAACAAACGCATCTAGTTCACCTAATCCCACTCCGTATACACAATGAAAATGAAAAGAGAGCGGTTGGCGGTTTACTTCAAACCCAAAACCTAAACCATTCAAAGACTATAGGAGCGAGCAGTAGATTCTACTTATACGTATATGTATACACAAGCAACGGTAGCTTAATGTACAAAATATATATTAGAAACATTGCAATAATAAAACCACAAAAGATGTAGCGGTTCGCCAAATATCTGAAACTCAATACAGATTTTGAACTGTGTGCCCTAAATGCCACAGAGGTGCCTTGCAGGTTCTCAGATACCCTATTACATATTCGCACTCGTGCTCATACATTCGCGGAATAAATCGCATTAATTCTTCTTAAAAATTTTAATTATAAACATTTAAAATAAAATGCATTTTATTAGTAGTTCTCCAGTTGTATGTAAGTAAATTTACTATACCTGACAACAACTATTTTTGACAACATTGCTAGAACTTTCACTACTAAAAAGTATTGCAAGTTTTTAGTAAAAAGATGTAAACAACTAACATACGCGATGTTTTGTTCAATATTTGAAATATGGGCATTTCCACAGAAATGTCAACCAAGGCTAAAAACGAAAAATGGATCAAAAACTCACAACTTGTGAAATTTCCTTTCAAAAATCTATTCAAGTTATTTATTTAAGCAATATACGCTAGAAGAAATTCAATAGGATGAACTTATAGATTCTACATTCTACATTCACCTATTCTATATTTTTGCCCATTTTATTAAAAATTGATTTCTAAAATGGACCGTTTGTATTCTATCGATTACACTAAGATGGATAGTAAGATTGTAACATAAACCATTTTATTACATAGAAATATATAGTAAAAGTTGAATTTACAACAAGTTTTTCGAGCGGTTTCGATTTATAATTTAAAAAAAGAGAGACAGAAACAACATAAATATTTTGTGGAACAAAATGTCGCGTGCGACAGTGACTCAAATCAAATTAAAAAAAAGAAACTACTTAATATTTTTAAATCAAACAAAAAGCATTTTTTATATAAATGAATGCATTACATTTTAAAATTAATTGCATCAAAATATTCGTTCACGTTTTGCCCAAAATCAGTGTTAAAACAGGTTGCCGAAAAAACGACTTCTATTTGAGTCGCGTGCGAATGTTTTGGTTTTTTTAAATTATCTTGAAAACAAACAATTTCCCAAAATCAACCTTACCACCAGTTATAGTGCTAATCAAGACCTATAAGTTTCGCCTTTTGTAAAAATAAAATAAAGTCATGGCACATGTTTTATTTCACTTTGAATGCGTACGAATGTCGCATTCGACATTAGAGAATTACCCATTTCCAAACTCGCGCACGGGACATTCGTACACATTCAAAGTAAAAAAAACGGTAAAAAGGAAACGGTTTTTTTTTCTGATGAAGGGCTTAACATATGGTATAATCCGAAAATTTTGAAAACAAGGTCAAAAATTGAAAGTTGTGAAAAAACTGCATGTTTTTTAATAATAGTTGTCTTTTGGAATCATAGAATACATTTTCAGGCTTCGAATTACAAAATCAAAAAGGTTCTACGGTGGTTTGGTTGTTCATGGCCGAGCCCAATCAATTTATTCCTCTTTTTGCCTCTTAATTTTAATAATTCTTGTAATTCTCGTCTGAGTGTTTAGCGCTTAGCTCATCTTAAATTTTGTTTCATTTTCTTTTATTTAAGATAAAAACTATATCGGAAAGATATTTAATATATATTAATAATTTGAACAAAAGTGTGTGTGTAAAAAGTGTAACGTCCGCAACAGACAAAAACTAAGAATTTTAATTAACGAGACTACTTATCTTTATTTTTGATGCTGGATTGATATGGTCATATATTCCACTTAATTTTTTGTATTTGAATATTTTTTGCTTGCTATGCAAAATTCGCTAATATATGTGCAAATGTACGTTAACCTCAAATCGACTTCCATTCTTTGTAACGGCCGCAACGGAACTTTCAGCAAGCCTAAATATTTTACAAAAACAGTAAGGCTTTTATCTTAAAATAGGTTTAAGAGTACTCCCAATGAAATGCATTTTCCAGAAAGTTTCATTAAAATTAACCAATCTGAACGGAAGCTGTATCAGTTTAAACATGAAAAATGCGTGCAAATGTAACGTCCGCAACTCAGGATTAGCCCATATAGCATTTGATTAGCTCTTTAATTGGTGCAAAGATTGATTTTGGGTAATTTTTCATTTTTAAGATAATAGAAAAAATTTAAGTGATTCGCACGGGACACGAAATGGAAGTGACTTGTGAGGTCAACCAATTCAAACGCCAATTTCAGCGAATCCAGAGGCAATATTTTAATGCAACTAATTTTAAACTCTTGTGCATTGATGCCTCTTAAAAATGGTTATGATTTTTTCAAAGATGACTTGCACTTTTTTTTAATTCAATTTGACGTAAATTCTCGTCTCTCTATTTTTAAATTATATATCCAAAACAGCCCGAAAAACTTATTAAGATTAAACTTTTAATATATTTCTTTGAATTAAAATGGTTCATGTTACAATTTTACTGTCCTACTTAGTGTAATCGTTAAAATACAAACGGTCAATTTTGGAAGGAAATTTTTTAAGAAAATTGACATAAATATGGAAAAACTGAATTTATTCCAATGTAGAATCTATATGTTCATCCTATTGAATTTCTTCTAGCGTATATTGCTTAAATAAATAACTTAAATACATTTCTGGAAGAAAATTTCAAAAGATGTGAATTTTTGATCAATTTTACGTTTTTGGCCGCGGTGGACTTTTCTGTGGAAATGCCCATATGTAGTATTTTTTAAATTATGTTTTCATATTATTATGTTTATTTATTAATTTTTTTTTTGGTATCAGCTACTATCAATCCAATTTTAAACTTCAAAGCAACAATTACAGCTCAAATAAAGCCTTGCACTTATAAAAGGGCTATTTTTTATTGTGTTCTAGTAAACTTAATTAATAAAACGATACTACGTTTAATACTACAATTTAATTATTATTACATAATATTGTTATTCAGATTAAAAAAAACTACTTAATTTGATAATTATATTTGACAATGTATTTTTAAAAATCATAATCATATTTACAAATCTTACATTATGTATCTCTGTTACCATAGGATTTTGAGGCAGACAGGTTTAAGTCAACTGTTAATTCTGATCAATCAGATATACATATATATGCACTAACGCCTTAAGGAACCGAAAATAACTGTTGTGGATATTCATAGGTTCAAAATTCCACCATGCTAATATCTTGTCTATTTTGAATACTAAAATCAGTTGGAATAAAAGCATAATTTTGTGAACATCAAGATAAAATCACTGCGGACGGCAGTGCGAAAGGCAACTATTAATATATAGAGCTATATACCGATCGAAAGGTATAGCTTTAACTAACAAAAGTGCATACTAAGGCTTTTTGAAACTCACCTGAGACAAACAGGTGTAGGTGGGAGGGGCAAAATTTAAATGATTGCACAGTGGGCGATTTGGCAGATCATTGAAATTGTATCTCATACCGATAGCCAAATTTTCATTTAATAAATCAATAACATCAAAATCAATAAGGTCCATACCATTGATCAGCTTTCGACGACAAGATATGGTAGCTGAACTATTTTTAGAGGTTGAAAGGTTGTGTGAGAAATTTGGCTGGCTTTAGCATTTTGAATCTGGTTCTTTTTTATTTTTCACAAGCTGTATGTATGTATTAAAACAAAATAAATGTTTTGTGACCTGTGAATATACATATATGTTATAATATTAATTTTGCTTTCTGATACCATATATGTGAGGCACGTATTGGCCAGCAAAAAAAAATATAATTGTGTGAAATTATGGTTCGTCCAGTGTGTATATTGTCCAAGATTAGCTGCCCTGAGGCGCCCATGCTAAAATTATGGCTTTTCAGAAATCATGTCAGTCTGCAGGCACGCACTTTTTGAAGCATGGAAAAGACGCTTCAGAAAAATTTTCAGCAATAGTCTAGTTCAAGGGCGTCGGCAGGGGGGGGCCGTTGCCCCCCCCTACATTCATAACTTTACCATATTTAGCTTCCGAAATCCAACCAGAGTAGGTCTTAAGACTGCAATGTGGCAATTTTTCTGTAGCCCTACTATATCTATTGCCAATAATTGCCAATCGTACATTCAATTTTTTTCATGGAAGCGTTTTCGACGTATTAATTTTTCTCCGAATTTTCGAAGTTTCTCCGACATTTTAAAGTATACCACGAGATCCAATTAACCGCTGTGGCGAAATATAAATAATATATGATATAGTGGACCGATTTCGACCAAATTTGGTCAGGATGTATGTATAGGACCATAACAGATGCTGATTTTGTCAGATTAGTTGAGATATCTCAAACAATCAAAAAAGTTTTTATGCTAAGACTTGAATTTCGACTACTCGTTCCTATCGCAGCTTTATGATATAGTGGTCCGATTTCTATTAGGTACTAAAATATTTTCAATCTAAAAGTTTTGTTGCGATATCTCAAAAATCTTAATTTTCGATAAATAGTTTTAATGGCAGCTATTTTGTACGTCGGATTTTGCATCTAATATGATCCTTATTTTAAGTTAAACACTTAAAATAATTTGTACACCTTAGATATCTATTTTTTTTTGGGACGATTTGTGACCTCTCGAACCCAAAAAATCACAAAAATTCCGGATTTTGGGACTTATTAAAGTCGCTAGCTTCTGAGCTACTAAGCCGATCTCAAAACTATATGAAAGAAGGTTGTAGAGGGATAAGTAACCTTTAATTTGATTTTTGTCCTTTAATTTTTTGGTCATATCGGTTAATAAGATCTCATGGTGTACTCTAAAATGTCGGAGAAACTTCGAAAATTGGGAAAAAAGTTAATATTTCGAAAACCCTTCCATGAAAAAAGTTTTAAATGCGATTTTCGTGTTTAGGGGCCAAAGTCCATAGGAAAAGTACACTGAGACATGAGAAGCGAAATGACTGTAAACTAGTGTAATAAATGTAAAAACGTGCAAAAAATGTTAGCCCCCCCCTCATTGAGAAGCTGCCGACGCCCTTGGTCTAGTTTATATTTTCGTAAAACTTAAAAAAAAAAATTTTAAATACTTTTTAATAAAAATTGTAAGAAAAAAAAAATTTTACCAAAAGACTACAACGCACAGTGGGCGATTTGGCAGATCCAGCATACCGAAATTAATTACTCAAAAAAAAAGAGTATTTTATGAATTTGGTAATTTAAATGATATTTTATTTTATTTTAAATTACCAAATTTGCCAAATACTCTTTTTTTTTTGTGCGCCCACTGTGCGTTGGAGTCTTTTGGTAACATTTTCTTATTTCTTACTATTTTTATGAAAAACACGCGTTGAATGATAAATAAATTTTAACATTTTAGTCGTATGTCTGTTTGATTGAATCAAAGCGTTGAAATAGCTTTAATATTTGAACGTGGACCTATTCCCTTTTTAAAAACTAGAAACTTTTGTTCTACAACTTTTTAAAAAATGTTGCTAGTTTAGCGGGAAATCGCTAAAATCCGCTAAAATTGACACCCCCACAGTATCCAAACGATATAAGGTACAGATATGCTCTATAAGGGCTCCTAAGAGCATTCGGCACTGCAAAACAAAGTAATTTTTATTAGGTACGATGAGTATCAACATTTTTTTTTTAAATTAATTTATATGCAAAACTTAATATTATTCGTTACAAAATTGGATAACAGAAGTTTTGAGGCATGAACAAGTTTTCGTCACTAGACTTTCACCTCGTTGCATGTACGGGAAAATTGTAATGCAATTTGAATTAATGTTATTACGAAGCATCGAAATGAAAAATGGGCGATGCATATCGCAGAAAGATAATTAACCGGACCAAAACAACGTCGACAAAGCCATTTGTACAGAGTCGAATACACATGCATACATACATACATAAATACGTACTGTACATGCGTACATACATACATATGTATTTTTGCCAAAACGATGAGAAAACTCAGCCTTCAAGCTAGAAATCACCCCTTTTGAAAATATTAAAACAGGAATTCGTATTTGTATATGTATATAAACATGTTTGTGTGTGTGTGTGTGTGTTCGAAAAACAGGCAGCAAAAATATACTTTGGGCAGAAGTAAAGATTCGATGGAATTAGTGGTCGATAAAATTAAATGCTTAACGTCATTTGTTGCATAATGTAATGAATGTGTATCCCAAAGGCATTCGGCTTACAAGATTCCTTCTGGATATATTTTGGTACATATGTATGTATGGATGTGTGGGACAAGACGAATGTTTGGAACGGCCCTCTTCAACGCTGTCCTTGCCATTAACAAGAACATGGAAAACAGCACTTTGGGCCTTAAGTGTTGCCACGTGTCCTGCGCATTGAACTTGCCATTTCTTTTCAATGGAATCGGGCATTGGGATGAATGCCTGTGGTCCTCGTTCTTTTCTCGTGCTCGTTGATGTTGACGATGACGATGTCGCACTGTTGCACTGTTTCGATTATAATGAATCACTGGACGTTTTATATTCGTACATAAAGAGATCAAAAGACATCAAAGGCGTGCAATGTCAAAGCTAAAGCCAAAGCTAAATTTGTGCTCTAGGTAATGTTATAGGGTCGCGACACGACTCCAACACTTGAAGGATGCCAAGAACTTTTTTATGCTTTTAAATTAGTCACATAACCAGGAAAGGATGCTCATTTTAACGGTGTTTAAAAATTCTGAAGTCGTTTTTCTTTCCAGTTGTATCCGACTTTACTTTACGAGTATATATAAGAATTACCTTTTAATAATTTTGGTTTTTAAAATATTTCTTGTTTTGGGGGGAAAGAGAACGTTTTATCCAGCGGTAAAAATAAAAATAAATCTGCATCCCAAATATGAAGTCTCTGAGATTGAAGATAGACCGACCGCCCGACGGACGTACGGACTTAAGACCGGGACTAAACAGGTTTAGTACTGTACGATTGTGAAAATTTAAAAGAAAAAAACATAACTAATGTTCAGAGAACTAAGCAATTCTCTTCTTTCTTTCTTTTCTTTCTTTGCTTATGGTTCTTCGAACAAGTTTCAAATCTTTAAAGTTGCTAATGTTCCGTTAAAGCGCATGGAGCTATAATTAAAATTACTTTGTGCAGTTCATGTAAAGTATGCATGTTTGATGAAACGTTTTAATAAATTATGCTTTGAGATTCCAAACAATTTTAATTAAATCCCTACTATTCTGTAATATATTTTAAGTTTTCTAGCTTATGGGTGCAACTTAATAAATGTAAATACATAAATATATAAATAAAAAAAATTGTAAGAAAATTTGTATGTGCAAACACATAAATATGTACATATGTGTATGTGTGCAGATTTACATTTGTATGCTTTGATACTAAAGCTGGCGATTGCGTGCGTGTATTGCGTTAGCGTTATTTGCAAAACGTTTACTGCTGCCCCACAAGTGTGACCGAATAGAATGTTGTGCTCTGTGCTATAGCCATCCTGTTCTGGCGCACAGCAGCTGCGCGGGATTGGCTGGACTGCCACAGCCAATGGCAGCAAGTTGCATTGCATTTGGCATTCGAGGGTAGAAATGTGAATCAGGCTTAACGAAATTTCCGAGTAGACTCACTTTATACGAGTATGTGCGATGAACTGGCTTACTTACGTGACTAATATGTGTGTGTGCGCCTGTACATTGGCTTTAATTGCAGGTTTCATCTATTAATCGGGTGTTGCGCAATTTAGCTTCACAGAAGGAACAGCAGGCTCAACAACAAAATGAGTCTGTCTATGAAAAGCTTCGAATGTTCAATGGACAATCTGGTGGTTGGGCCTGGTACCCCGGCAATACGACGACGGCCCATTTGACGCTTCCGCCAACGCCCACGGCAGTGCCAACGAATCTATCTGGTCAGATAGTCCGAGATGAAGTTCAACAAAAACGCGGTAAGTTGCAAAAATTCATGATTTTACTATTATTAATTATGGTCTTATTTATTTAAAACTTTTAGCTCTCATGACTTCTTTAAGTCACATTAATTAAGTTTTTTCCAAAATTATTGAAGTTTTATTTTCTTGTTGATAAAGTTTTATAAAAAGTTGCTCAAAGAAGTGTCAAAGGAATAAATTCTCATATATGTTTTTACACCCATTACTTAAAAAAATACAGAGAGAAGGAAGCATCTCTGACCCTATAAAGTATCTATGTATTCTTGATCAGCATCAACAGCCGACTCGATATAGCCATGTCCGTCTGTTCGTCCGTCTGTGTGTGAGGCCTAGATCTCAGAGACTATAAGAGCTAGAGCAACCAAATTTGGCACACGGACTTCTATAACCCCGCGCAGTTTTTTTCAAAACTTTGCCACGCCGCTTTCCGCCTCCGTAAATCGCGAAAAGCCACCACACGCACAGCTTTCAAGATATTAGGATTTTTTGTACTAATTACCGTTAACTACGACTATTACCTATCATCCTACCAAATCGTAACAAGATCGAACAAATAGAAGGGTGGTAATGGCTGATTAAAGTTTTTAAGAAATGTATGTACGTGCCTAAAAGCATGCAATAAAAAATATTTTAAATTTATTTAAGTAAGCAACGGGTATCCTATAGTCGGGAGCTCGACTAAAGCCTTTCCCACTTGTTTTTTTTTTTTATTTAATAAGCTAAAACCAATGGATTTCAATATCTTAATTGCTTAGCTTATTTTAAGAACCATGAGCATCTATTTTATTAATATAAAGGGTTCTTTAAAATAAAACATGTGACTCTTAAGTTTTGCCAAAGCAGGAAATAATTAACTGTATGCACGAATTAAAATGCGGATATGTATATGAATAAAAGTGGTAATAAAGAGGCGTATTTAACTATTGCAATTGCAGAAACCGCGTTTTTAAAATCAAAACTAAGAGCAATGAAGGATGTCAACCTTTTCCGCTATCTAACTCTTAAGTTTGGAACTATGCGTTGATTGCCAATCACTCAGTCAGTCAGTCAGACCAAGGGGAGTTGTATATGTACATTGTGGTAAAACAACCCTAAGAGGTTGTTCGCAACATTGAAGATATTTTGTCACAGATGATCAAACATCAGGGCAAACAAGTAGTTAATTTGTTGGTCATTTGTTATTTGCCATTAAATCTAATTGAGGAGAGGATTTCGGCCTGCTTTCAATTGTTTTTGTTTATTTTTCGATCGATAAATAAGGCTGACATATGTTCCCTTTGCCAATAAGAAACATTCTAGCCCATTCAATCCCATTCAGTCCCATTACCGCTTCAACCACATATACAAATCCGTTAGCTTCTGTTTTCTTTTACTAGGACTCGTATTGTGTCATATGTATGTGGTACGTGAAAGTATGTTGCGGGCAAATGTTCCGGAAAGATAAGAAAAGCAATCAGTAAAATGAATTTCAGTCAATTGAAATACTGCAATAATTTCATGATATTACCCAATCTATGCGAGAATTCATTGAACAGTATTATGTAGGAGTAACATTGTAAATTAATTAATTCTGTGAGGCTCACGTCTAGACTAAGTATATAAAAAGATTTAAACTATTTATAAATTTATAATAACGAGTAATCGTAAATGTAACCTATATTTTATATTTTTAGATCTCTACCCAGGCGATATTTCTCACCCAAATTCACATGAAAGTACATCGGATGGTAACTCCGATCACAATTCATCCGGCGATGAGGATTCGCAGATGCGACTACGACTAAAGCGCAAACTACAAAGAAACCGCACCTCTTTTACCAATGAACAAATTGATAGCCTGGAAAAAGGTTGGTCTTAATTTTCCATACTTTAATCCAGCGGTGGGCGCACATGGGCTCCGGGAGCTAGCGGCTGCACCCGAATTCAGATTTCGTGCCCACCGCTGCTTTAATCCATATCCTTTTCCTCTATACATTCACTATACTTATCGGAGAGTTTTTCCGTTCTTCTATTTTTTTCGCAACTTGGCATTGGTGATAGAATTTGAACGGACGCATTATCCGGATGTTTTCGCACGGGAGCGGCTTGCAGAAAAAATTGGTTTGCCAGAGGCACGTATTCAGGTTTGTCACTTAGTTTTGTTTAATTATATTTTGTTTCAGCTCTTTTCTTTTGGCAATTGTTTATTTTGAAATGAATAGTATTGTTTAGTTTTTAATTGCTGTTTACAATTGTGTTGTAACCGATGGGCTTAAAAAAGGGAAAGAATAATCCTAAACAATTTGCTCGAATCTCCAAAGTTTACATATATATCCGACACTTTAGCCTTTCCTTTTTGACGGGGGTGCTTCAAATATTGTAACCGTTTGTTTATTCTGGCTGTGATGCACACAAGTATGAGTCGAATCGAGTCGAGTCGAGGCGCAAGTCAAGTCAAATGTCAACCCTCAACATTCACCCCTCTTGCTATTTTGTTATTAATGAACTTTTTTTATATTTTTATTGGGTATGGGTACGGCTTGAACCGTCATCGTTCATCACTGAGCTTATGATTATTTTGTATAAGTGAATAAAAACAATTTGACTGTAAAAACACTTGAAACTACTTGCGATTTTCACATTGACTGCATCCGGAGGAACAGGACAGAGGAAGAGTTTCCAAACAAGAGAGCCCAGCTGATGAGTACTCGTTCAATAGCCCAATGTAATAAATGTCATCCATGAAAATATGAAAGCATAACAAATATTGTAATCCCATTCACCCTTTTGTCGCCAAAGTACTACAACTCCAAGGGTTCTTTCAACTGCCAGCTTATATACACATTCATTACATGTCGAGGTTGAGACTCAATGAAACGAATTGTGGCACTTGAGTATTTATTAATGTCACATCCTTGCCATGTGAAAATCGAAATGAAACAACAACTGCTATTCTTTCAGTAAGATATTGCAAGTGCTTTCAGTTTTGCATAATCATATTTATCGGACAAGTATTATACTCAAGTATTATACTCAACAGTTTCTTTTCTATGCGAAATTATATTTAGTTGTTTTGTATATATAATTTTTTTAATTCATTTTGTATTTATCGTTATTTTGTGCTCCTTTTAAATATACGTATAAGTGCAGCTGAGCATTTATCCAGATACTAATTATTTGAACGGAAATCTTAATTAGGTTTGGTTTTCCAATCGACGGGCCAAATGGCGAAGGGAGGAAAAACTGCGCACTCAAAGACGCTCGGTTGACAATGTGGGTGGCAATAGCGGACGGACAAGCACAAACAATCCCTCTGGAGGCACTGCACCCACAAATGCAACAGCGCCCAACAATTCCACGCCCGGCATTGTTAACTCGGCTGGATCGGAGGGAGCCTCGGCAGCCCATCCAGGCAACAACAACAACAACAACAGCCTGGCTGAGACTTCGAATGGGCCAACAGTAAGTACTTGCATAAAATACTAAATACTCTTAAAAAAATATTTGATAAACATGATTATGTGTTCATATAAAAACATTCTATATTTATTTTCAATTTCAGATACACGGGGGAGAAGTTAACACTGCGCATACCAATGCCGACAGCCCGCCCCTGCAGGCCGTCGTACCCCGCTTGCCCCTCAACACTGGTTTCAACACAATGTACTCATCCATCCCGCAACCCATCGCAACTATGGCCGAAAATTACAAGTGAGTTTTCGTAATGAAATCAAATAAATTCAATCATGTTGCTTTTAATAACACATAGTTCTAAAAACTACTGAATTCGTTTTAACCAGAGGTCTGCATGAATGCACTCAAAATGACAAATGAAGCGTTCACAAAAACGTTCAAAACGAACGAGTAGTGAATATGAATTCGAACTTGAAAAGCTTTGGCTGAATGAAGAGCTCGTGTGAGACTCAGTAGGCGAACATTCAGTCGTAGAGGTCTAAATGTGAATGACAGAGAAGTTGAATGTGGTTTGAGTTCATTTGAATTAACCAGAAACATTTTATCTTGAGCACTTGAACACTTCGTAAAAAGCAAAAAAGGAAAATTAATATAACTACTCGTCTTAATTTTATATGCATGTGATTAATCTATATTTGAATGTAGATACATTATTTTGTTGGCGTTGTCTGGTTTGGTGGCAATCGCACAACGCTTTTCAGTTATCAAATTTCGTGCGTCTGAAAATACTCTTTTGAAAATATTTTGCAACTTGTTTTGTGCAAAAGCGGAAAGAAATCTTTATGCATATGCACCCAAGCCATGCTTATTATTTTTCATCCATCTTTGCGACAAGTCGTAAAAAAAGCTAAACTGAAAAGACATTCGAGTAATTTGAATTTGTTTGACAATGCCAATGTAATCTATCGTTTTTACACCTTAGTTCATTCGAACTTAAATTGGACAGGCAGACCTCTAATACGTTTTATCTCGTTGAATAAGAACTAATTATTCAGAATTAATCGAAACATTTGTGTTTTGTACTTTGATTTTGTTATCAGCTCAATGACGTCGTCGTTAAGTTCAATGACGCCCACATGTCTGCAACAAAGGGATAGTTATCCATATATGTTTCACGATCCGCTCTCCTTGGGATCCCCCTATGCGACCCACCCACGAAATGCTTGCAACCCAGCGGCGGCCCATCAACAGCCACCACAGCACGGAGTCTATGGCAACGGCTCTGCAGTGACAGCAGGCAATACAGGTATTGATTAATACTTTAATGATTTATTATATTTAATTTATTAATAATTTAATCTTTGGGCTTTTCAGGAGTGATATCTGCCGGCGTTTCGGTACCTGTACAAATATCGACACAGAATGTTTCCGATTTGGCTGGCAGTAATTATTGGCCGCGCCTTCAGTGATCCTCAATCTTCGGTTTGCCAACGGAACTGCTCTCGAAAGCGGCAGCAGCTGCTGCAGTTGCTGTTGCCCATGTCGTGGAGGAGCAGCAGCAGCAGCAACAGCAAGGGCACTCAATTGCCAATAAGCCCTCTATGGATATTGAAAACCCACCAATGATTCTACCACAAATAGCTCCATCTTCAGCCATATACTTCAACTTGACAGAGAAATCATCAGCGAGTCAAAATCTTACGCCACCGACAACTCCATCTGTGTCATCCGTAATGTCAACACCACCATCCTCCATGTATGCCGCTACTGGTCCGATTTGCCATCCAAGCGGTCAATCTCAAATGCTCCAGAATAGTTATCCCTCGTCAGTCCATTGTCATCTTCTCTAACAAAGTTAAGAACGTTTTTTAACGCCTTGTCACCGAGAAAACACCTCAATTGAATTGTTCATACTTTATTTTTGATTTTTGTTTCTGATACACGGGTTTCAACTTAATCTAATTTATCAAATTCTATTCCATTTTCAAATCAGAAAGAAAGACCAAGCAGGTTTAATATCAGGATTGAATGCTCGTATATTGTTCTTCATCTGATCAGCTTCACATTCATTTTTAAATCTCTGCCAGAAATATATGTATCTAAATAATCAGGGGTGCCATAGAAATCGCAAGCGAAATAGAATTCCGCAGAAAGCAATTCCGCACGGAAATTTCCCAGGTGCCACAGAGCTTTGAGAGATTTAATTTTTTTAGCGTTTTCACCAACCTTTTCGAACTAAACTGCTAAGGGCTGACACCTTCTCATTAAATTACCCAAGGGTTTGATTAGCAACTTTTTCAAGTTTATCATTGCAGAGCAATAAGCTTTAATTTTTTTTCTCATTTAATTAACATAATTTAATTGAAATATGTAATAATTGATTTTGTTTAGATAAAAAAAATTTAAAAGTAACTGGCGCGAGAAAATACGAGTTACTCGACAGCTTTTTTAATTGTATGCCATTAGTCTGGCAACTCTTCGTGACAAATGTTTTCACAAATTGCACAATAAGTTAAAGGTTTTTTTCAGTTAAACTTGATTTACCTCAAAAGATCTATTTTTTTAATGCTTAATTTAAAGAAAACTGAAGTGGTTCCATATATATAATATTTTTTAAATATCTTACTTCGAGCTCTGACTAAAAAATGTGGAATCGCTGACCCTGACTTCGAAAATCTAAATCGGACTAGCTGGCAGCATCGGAGGCCAGCGGATTTAGCGGTAGTTTGTTCCGCGCAAAATTATTCTGCGAATTGACCTGTGGCACAGCGGAATGAAATTTAAGTGAAATTCAAGTGAAAGCGATTTCTGTGGCACCCCTGAATATGTTTTTACCGATTTTTAAGCTGGAAAGTAGCCAAAGAGAATCTCCTTAAATTGACCAAAAATATAAAACTTTTAAGCTATTAGGTTATCATGTTTCAAAATCCCAAAAAATATATAATTGTTATATTATTAACTTTTTATTTATTATAAGATTAGAAAACTAAAATATAGAAGGATTGATTCTCTAGTTCACGAACATTGTGAGCATCGGCTAGAATAGTCGGTTTTCGATTGGGATTACAGAAGTATAAACGAGGCTCGTGCGAATTGTTTAAAAATTGATTTCATCATACAATGGTCGGATAAAGTATTTTGACAAAGCTGTGTGCAATGTTAGATTGCTTGTAGTGATAAACTAAAAGAAGTAACGGGTCTCTGTTAATGGCCAAAGTAAAGTAGACAATATTTACTATTAAACTGAGAAATATTTTGTTAATTCCTCTATGCGTTCTTTTTCTATCAACTGAAATGCAAAGAAATTTCAAAAGTGAGGCGGAAAAAGAATTTTTAAAATTTATTTTTTAATAGTTTCTCGTCATTCGCAAGCAAGCAAAGGTCTGCACTGCTATCTAAAAAGTCTTGTTTTAATTAAATTTATTAATTTTAATTACTTGATTAGGATGAAATTGTTAAAAATGGGTAAAAAGTCAGAAAGTAGCCATATTATCAAGATCGAGATAGTTACTAAGTTTAATGCGGATAATTCTGTGGAATACTTAAGCAAACTATACAAAAGAACTCGGTAGACTATATACTTTCAAATAAATAAACAAAAAAGCTTAAATCTTTTGAAAGCTTACCACGCTCAGGTAGACCACACAAGTCGACCGCGGGAGAGGAACGTTTAAAAAATTGAAATTATTGAAAAATTCAAAGAAGATGTCCTTAAGACCACAACATCAACAGCAATTAAATTGAATAAGGAGTACTATATTCAAAATTGCGAAAGGATGGGTAGAAATCGGCTAAAGGAAGCCGGATATGCGACCTATATAGTCAGACCAATACCACAAATTTCGCAACAAAACAAACTAAAACGCTTGACCTTTGTCCACAAGCCAATATAATTTTGGAAACAAATACTTCGGACTGTTAAACGCACTTACTAGTGCCATGGATCCAAAATAAAAGTATTTTGCATCAATCCAACCATAAGGTGGAAAAAAAGTGGCTCCTGTGTATGTTCGGGAATCCCAAGGTGATGGCAGCGCTATGTTTTGGGATTGTGTTTATTATAATGACATCGGAAATTAGGTACCAATCAAGGAATCAATGAATAAGGACCAATATTTACATATTTTAAATGATCACTCGCTCACATCTGGGGATAAGTTACTTGTAAAAATGTTTGTTCTTCAACAGGATAATGCTCCATGTCACAAAGCTAAAATGATAACCAATATTTTTAAGGATGTTGGAGGGAGAACGTTGGATTCGCCGCCCCAAAGTCCAGACTTAAATATAATTGATAATGTCTGGACTTATGTAAAGCGAAACAGAAGCCCATGCTTAACAAAAACTTGAGAGAAAGCAAATTCAGAGGTCGTATCCCTTTGGAAGGACTTTTTTTAGGAATCCCCAAAAATTTGGTGAATTCAGTGCCAAACCGATTGCAGAAAGTAATTGATTCTAAAGAAGGATTAATTTTCTATTAATTGATCATTTAATTGTGTAAATTTTTCAAAATTTGTAATTTTTTTGAATTTATTAATTTTTTGTCAAAATACTTATTTCCGCCTAACTTTTGAAATGTCTTTGCATTTCAGTTAATAGAAAGAGAAAGCATAGAGGAATTAACAAAATATATCTCAGTTTAATAGTAAATATTGTCTACTTTACTTTGGCCATTAACAAAAACCCGTTACTTCTTTTAGTTTATCACTACAAGCAATTTAACATTGCACACAGCTTTGTCAAAATACTTTATCCGACCATTGTATTTTCGGGATAAGCACACATATACATACTCAAAAAAAGAAATAATGTTAAGTCACAAGTCAAAGTAGATCATAAAGATCCTTCAGGGCGGGGAGAATCGAACGAAAACAAATAAAAAATCGAATAGAATTGCAACGAACTTTGAATTACAATTCCAACAATGACAACCATGCCAACCATACATCCTAAAGCACCTCCCTAGAATAAGAGATACAATTAAGTTAAATAAAGTTAATTATAGAATCGATATTTATGTATTGTATGTATTTAACCCATGGTTCGAATTTACATATATGTAGATCAAGTGGATGTAACATTTTAGTATACTCGTATATCTAATAATTTCAACATGAAAATAATAAATTCATATATGTATGTATGTAAAACAAAATGTATCTGTTTTTCACTTATTACTGTGGACGGAATCCCCGCTACGTGACGAATGATACCTTGATCAGCCCAATCCGTCAACTATGGTCCCGATGACGATTTTGGATTTTGGAAAAACTTTATAACTCAAGAACGAGACAAGATATTTTGGTCTAGTTTTTTGCATTTTACTAATAGTGTCAATTGGCATCGGTGCTGCAAAGTGGGCGTGGCAATGCCTTCTCCGTCATTTAAGCATATGGGTATTTCCAGGATCGCGAACGCGACATTTGTACGTCTTTAAATGATAAAAAAAATGGTAAATGTTGACATTTTCAAAAATGTTTTCTCACGTGCTTAATGCATTTTATCAAGACTATTTTTATTATAAAAGACAAGCTTTGAAGACATGTTGTTTGCGAATTATTTATAGAAAACAATGCATCGCGAACGCGACGAAAATGGAAGTCATGTTTGACTTCATGTTGACAAATGCGAATGTCTGCGAAATGTGACGAGTAATTTGAAAGAAAATACTCTTAAACCATAATAAAATAATGCAGTTTTTCATTTAAGAAATAATATTGATATGTTACTATCATTTTATTTATTTTCCACGTTTTATTAATAATTTGTAACGCGACATCGCGAACGTGACAAGATTTCCACCTAGTTTTTCTAAGAGTTTGTTCATCAAATTTCATTCTACATATCGGAAACGGCTTTTAAAACTTGTTTTAAATTAGACTTTTAATAAATTTCTATGTATTAAAATGGCTTATGCTACAAACTTAATATCATACTAAGTGTAATCGTCAGAATGCAATCGGTCCATTTTGGAATTAAATTTTTAGGAAAATGGGCAAAAATATAGAATCTATATATTCATCCTATTGAGTTTCTTCTAGTGTATATTGCATAACTAAGTAACTTGAATGGACGCTATATGAACCAAACTTGCACGATTGATTTCTTCTTATGTTTCTAACCAGGGACTGCAAATAATAGTTGAGTTTTAAAAAAATCAAAGCACAAAAAAGCGTCCTGGAAGAATGGGAAAAATATACATATGTTATTTTTTAACGGCAAATTCGAAAACAGCATAAACTTTTATTTGCAATTTTAATGATAAAAATCAAAAATAATTTTCAGATTGGTTAATTTTAATGAAACTTTCTGGAAAATGCATTTCATTGGGAGTACTCTTAAACCTATTTTAAGATAAAAGTCTTACTGTTTTTGAAAACAAATTAGGCTTGCTGAAAGTTCCGTTGCGGCCAAATACAAAAAATTAAGTGGAATATATGACCACATCAATCCATCATCAAAAATAAATATAAGTAGACTCGTTAATTAAAAATCTTAGTTTTTGTCTGTTGCGGACGTTACGTTGCGGACGTTACAGTTTTTACACACACACTTTTGTTCAAATTATTAATATATATTAAATATCTTTCCGATATAGTTTTTATCTTAAATAAAAGAAAATGAAACAAAGTTTAAGATGAACTAAGCGCTAAACACTCAGACGACCGTTCTGCCCCCTTTTTTGGACTTTGAAAATACCCTTTTTTTTACAAGAATTTTTGAAATAAAGGGGCAAAAAGAGGAATAAATTGATTAGGCTCGGCCATGAACAACCAAACCACCGTAGAACCTTTATGATTTTGAAATTCGAAGCCTGAAAATGTATTCTATGATTCCAAAAAACAACTATTATTAAAAAACATGCCTTTTTTTCACAACTTTCGATTTTTGCCCTTGGTTTAAAAATTTTCGGATTAGCCCATATGTATATTTTGGGCTTTTTTCTCCGGTTGCAGAATTGATTACTTTAAAAAATACATATGGTCATACTGCTAGCAAATGCTAGCAAACTTAGTTATATTCTCCTAAAGATAAGTTTTTTTTTCAAAATTCATTTCTTAGGAAACTTTTAAAGCACACAGAACAACACAAAGCCCGCTGATTTTCAACAACGGAAATTTACTAACACAAAATAATCGTCATCGGGACCATAGTGAACGGGTTCGAAGGATAATAAAATTTGACATTTTTCATACAAGTATGCTATGATTAACATAAAATAATAAAAAGAGTACTGAACAAAATTATTTGGTTGCTTTCTGTTCATTTCTGTAAGGAGCGTTATTCAATGTTTATGATGACAATGACCTTATTATAATGGAATCTAATGTTACCCGGTCACTAGAATTAAATGATTTTTATTTCTGTCTGTAAAATTGAAAAAGTCAATGATGGTAATTTTCTCACAAATTTTATTCGTATATTTTTTAAAATACTTTACACGCACAGACACACATAGATGCAAATACAATAATCATATTCGGATACATGTTACATTGTAGTTATGAATATATAATATGATGTATTTTTTTTTGTAGCTTTAAGTTTGAGTTTGAGCTGTTGGCTTACTCGTAGATTACATTTGATAAGAGTTATAATGTGGCGATAAAACCCAATGAATCAAACACAGACATATACATATACGTTTTTGACCACTGACCACGTTCACATGTATGTAATTCATATGGAGTTATCGCTTTAGGACTAATCGTAATTGAATTCAATTTGGGTTTTGATTTCCCCTTACAAAAGGGATCAGCATATTTTTTATGTTCGATTGAAATAATTAGTTATAAAGCTTCTTCCCATTCTGGATATCTAATTAATGAAAATAAAGAAGGAAAGCAAGTTGTTCACATATGTATGTTGAAGATTTAATCAATCAAATGAAATGATAATGAATATATCTAACAGATATGTTGACAACAGCGGAAGCTTTTATTTATTCATTTATCGATTTTCATTATATTTTGCGAGTTTAGTTATATATATGTATATATATACTTATAGCTGACAGTTGTTTTTGTATTTCATTCAGATATTCTTAATTTTCGTTTGTAGTAAATATTAGATTGCTAGATTAAGTAGACATTAATGTACATCTTGTTATGGACTATGGTTAAAGATTAAGTTTCTTACGCACAACCACAAAAATTTCTGTATGCATATATATATACTTTATCTTGTATATTTATATATTATACAGTTGGTAATGACAAAATGTAAATTTCACAACGGAAAAATCGTTTTTGAAAATAAAAAAAATAAAGCAATAAAAAAAAATGTTGGCAATACACATAAGTTTGTCTTGCAACTATTTGTGGTATTTACATACTTATTGACGCAATTTCTTCTGCCAAATACATTTGTTGTTTTAGAATATGCAAAATAATAAGCATTGTTATCTGTGCCCGATGATATTTATCAATATACATATAATATATATACACACATCCATGTGTATATAAATATATATATGGTTCTGTATCGGTGGTTCAAAATTACATATGTGTATACATACATATATAACTTAGTAAGCACCCCATAAATATATTGCAGAAAAAACATGCACCTCAGGAAAGCAAAATATAAGCAAAAGTAAATTAATAACACTCATGACTGTGTATTAATGTGTTCAGTCTTTAGGATACAGTACAAAACATCAATTCAATTTATAACTTTTAAATGACAAACACAAGGAAAATAATATTTGGAAATTAAGAACCGGAACAGTTTGAAACGAAATTCATATTATATTCATTAAAGTTAAATGTATATACTTAATTGTTTGTAAGTAGTTATTGGTGGGTTATTGATTTTTTTATTCGTTTTGTATAAAATTATATTTTATTTCGAGTTATATACTTAGGTAGTTATTTGATATCTATATTCATATAGTACACATATGAAATTTTATTATTTATTTAATATAATGTTAAAATACATTTCATATTAATAAAAAATAATAATAAAACTGCAGACTCGATGAAATATTATATCTGTTGCTCCATAAATTCCCAACTAGTTAGACCGGAGTAGAAGCGATACTAGAGCAAAAAGGATACTTGGAAAAAGAATGGACCTTGAATTCAATTTCCATTTCGATTTTATAAACTCAAGTCTGCTATATTTGATAATTTGGCAAATCAAATAATCATAAAATCACTAAAATAATAACGTTTCTGTTATCCTCAATTTAAAAATAAAGCACAAACTTAAACCTATTTATACAAGTCTACATGCTCTTCTTTAACTTCTGAGTTGTTGCTTGTTAATTTGTTTGCCTAATTGTTTATTAATTACACACAAACATACACACAGACATACATATAAAACATTAAGTTGCTACAACTCCCTTATCGATACTACATAAATACAAAGATACGATGTAGGTTCATCATATACTTATCTACATAAATATATTCGATTAGTGACAATAAATTGACCAGACGAGCCTTTGAAATGAATAAATACTATTCGTATTTGTGTTCGTATTCGTCTTTGTATTCGTACAGAACGAATACTATTCACATTCGTATTCCTATTCGTACACGATTCAATCCATTTATTTTTGTAGACTGATTGATTGAAAAACAAGTCAAATAAAAAAACATAAAATAACATTTACGAAAGTAATAAAAACACAAAATTAATTAAATGAATACAATTTATTCCATTGCACTATTGTAAACAATAGTTCTGTTTAAAAGTAGACTATAATTAGAAGTACAAAATAAATAATTTACATACAACATGTTATTATTAAATATATATCATCGACCAAAAATGTGATTTAATGATACGTATAAAAATAATGCACATTAATACAAGAATGAAAACAAAAGATTGCATGGCCTATAAATTAAATGATTGGTATTCCCTATTCCACATAAAGTTCGGATTGTTCGGATCTGAAAATCCTGCTAATAATTGGTTACGATTTTATTATTAATTTCTTTCTCGATAATCTTTTGTTTGTAGCGTTAATTGCGGGATCGTAACGCACCTTGAGCTAACGGTACGAGTCGATTAGGTTTAGTTAGTTAGTTGTTACGCTTAGTTTCTGTAGGGTTACCAGGTAACATAGTATTCATAGATAGAAATTTTGATAAATACAAAAACTACAAAAACTATTTTCGTCTGTTTTACTACACGTGACATTGTAGTTTGCAATTTTGTTTATCATTCTTTTATACAGATTCATAATTATAAATTACATTTTACATACATATATATATATATATATATTTAGTTACATAAACTTGAAATTAAAATATCAATTACTTGTTGTTGTAATCAGTCGATTTCTGCATTTTGGATTAATTATATTTATATAAATATATATTAGCCAATAATTATCATTTAAATGTTACTTACATGCAGTACGGTACACATACATGAACATACCTATGTATATATCCATCCACATACAATTGAATACACACACACGACAAAAATAAATGCCACAAAAAAAGAAACACAAATAATTGGTTAAAATTATGATATTCTTTCCTTTGACACGTAGTGTAGTGTAGTGTAGTGTAGTGTAGTGATAATCAATGGAATGCTGCTTGTGATATTGATAATGAATGTGCAAAGTTATTGTAAATTGTTTTTTAATTGTTTCTTTTTGTTTTACTTCTTGTTCTTTATGGCAGTAGTATTACTATGCAGCTTGAAATATCATGTCTTGCATCATATAAAACACACATTAAATATACATACATATTGGTTAAATATTGGAACATATCAATATACTTCACGCACTATTAGTATATATTCATTATGAGGTTAACACACGTACATTTGCATATGAAATGTTATGGATAGAGAATGGCATTTCCTGCTAAATTCTAATTGGGATGATAATACATAAAAACATTCAATATCATATTTAGCTTTTCCTCTATTGTTTTTGATTTTTGTTCTGTTTTGTTTTGTTTGTTTTCTTTAATTGGTTGACACTTATTCAGCCGACATTATATTGTGAACCTGCTCCAATTTGAAAGCAAGTCGTTGTTTTTGCGAAAATTCATCCTCCTCCAACGTGACTGTTAGTTGCTCATTGTACTTGACAGCGTAGGTGTAGAGCTCATGTAAAGCACAATTTGTATTAAATTCCGTTGTATGTAGCTAAAAAGTTGAATTGAAAAACAAGAAAGTTACATCAAACTCAACCTATACCAGATATTCGAGTATTTTGGATTTTTTCGACCTCACAAGAATATCATTATAATAATATAATTTAAAATTCAGTGTTCTAAATTTGATCGTTTTCATAAAAGATATATTTTTACTTACTCTGGACTCTTCAGCGAGCATTGCATTCATATCCTGATCAGATATTGACGACATATCCCTAATATCTCTGTAATATCGGTCAACCCACTTCCGATATTCGGGTATATCCTTAGCATACAATAATTTAGAGCTTGGCGAATCTTTGCCTTCAATAAAATAAGCGAATTAATATTTAAAAACAAACCTTCATCAAAGTACTTAAAATCATACCTAATCGGTGGTCTGAAGTCGAGCAGGAATCCATAAATGTTTGAGCTACGACTGATAGGCAAGAGTCCACGATATTCGATTTATGTATATCAAATACAAAATTCGGATTTTTGATCAAGTTCACCCAAAACCTGTGTCGAGAATACCATACAACAAAATGTTAATAGTCGAGAAATTATTTTAAAAACCATATAGTACATACCGTAAAGGTAAACTATTGCTTTTCCAAGTGTGTACCACTTCTGGATCAGTGATTCCATGCAGAAGGGCTTGGTCATCCAAAAAGTCAAACATATATTTAATCGCCAAGGGCAACGCAGATCCTCTATGGGCCGTACTAAATATTGTCTCAAAGAGATCATCCACAAATTTCTGCAAAGTGCCCTTAGTCGCCAGCAGTCTTGTCAAATAGATTTCCGAGACCAACTTATTGACGCGTTCTCCTTCCTTTTGTATGTCGCTGTCATGATGCTTGACCAAATGCCAGTATTTCAATCCATTGTCGTGCATATCATTATTCAATGGACTGCCAGCACGACTGAATGTCGGCGAAGATGAGGTGTACTTCGATATATTCAGAGTTTCGTACCTAAATTTCACATAAGAAAACGATAATCACAATTAATGTACGAAAAAAAACACAGTGTAAAATAATTTTGAAATGTAAATTTTTCATTAAAATTGTATTTTATGAAAACTAATTGAAAATAAATTATAAATAACTTTGTTAAATCTTTTGTCATTCATTAATGCAAAAATATGAAATAATATAAGTTCAACTTACTTGTGAGATTTTTCGTTTTTATCAGATAAAATACTAAAGTTATAGATGGAACTTTGCTTGGGTACTAGACTGAGCCCAGCACCATCTGGTACATTATAATGCTGCAATGTGTTCAGTTTCTTCCATTCACTTTCTGTTTTCGATGTGGCGTCCTCATCATACAAAATAACACGTCCAGTTGCCCCGGTTCGCCATTCTAAAACAATAAAATAAATAATTAATAATTATCAAAATTAACATTAAAAATCGAATATGTTATAGTTATTTTTTTTTACATAGTAGAAACTAATGAATCAAAAAATCCAATAAGGGTATAGGGAACATGAATTTAGTTATTTTAGTTTAAAATTAAAATGCATTAAGAATATTTACTTATTATAAAGACCTCTAGAGGTCTGCATGAATTCACTCAAAATTTGAGTTCAAATGAATTAATTCGAACTATGTCGAATTGAACGAGTGCGAGGCACACTTTAAGTTGAATTCGTTTGAGTGTGAGTGACATTGAGTTCTAAAATGACAGTTCCTTATCGAAATGAGTGCGAATGGAGGAATGTGCGATGTGAAAATAATGAATTTGAATTGGCCGAATAATAAGTAATTTCAATTGTCAGACAATGTCAATAAAATTATGTTTTCGGATTCAAACTTAAATTAAAAACTCTTATTAATAATAGGAATTAGATTTTATAAATAGTATTTATATTAAGCTGTATGTTGATCTTCATTGTTTTTTTTTTATATTCATGACGCACATTAAACAACAATAGAAAATATGAAAATTAAATCGACATTCGAAACAAACTCGAATTAACTCAAAACAAAGTAGCTTTCTCACTCATTCACTTCGTGTCACTCCGTATGAACGTTGTGACTGAGTCTGACACGAACGCATCAACTCAATCAAAATCGTTCGACTTCGCATTCTGACTTCTTTCAATTCCTTTCGAACATGAATGCTTCGAACTTCGTTTTAGATCATTCATGCAGACCTCTAATAGAAACTAAGATTTCTCTCAATGCCAGTCTATGAATCTACAGAAGGACATTTCATAAGTTACTTACCCAAGTCTAGATCGTCTTTACGCGGCCTCTGACTGGATGGTATATTTTTATAAATAGTTTCCAAGCATTTTTCCTTCACCTGGCCAATCGTGTCGCAGTCAAGGACTTTCACGGACACATTCTCCGTGTGTGGCGGCAACATGTCCAAGTTATTGCAAAATATCGGCTGCTGTATAATGCTGGCATTGACGGTCATTGGCCGAAAGTCGATCGATTGACGGATCAGTTTCTCCTCGCTCAAGGAATAACGTGCTTCGTGAGTGCACGCATCGACTGGCCCCTTATCGACCTGACCTTTGACAGCACGGAATAGCATATAAAGGGGCTCTCCCGCACATTCCTTTAGGAATTTGTACAACAGGAATGTGAACCAGGCACTCAGCATTTTCTCAGCAACACTTTCGGTTCGACGCAGCAACAGTTTGGGATGACTTTTGCCTTCAATGCACTTTTCGATTAAATCTCCCAACAATGTCTTTAATATATCCGTGCAATATTCGAGCTTGGATTGAAGGGTAACCATTATTAATGAGGCAACATTAACTCGCTCGCGCATTGAGAAATATCGGTTGGACTCCAATGTTCGTATAAACAGCAAAAGGAACGTTTTGTTCATAATAAGTTGAGCAAATAAACGCAATCCTTTCTCTTTGCGCAACAGCTCGGGCCTTTCCCATTGTAGGACAATATGATCCTCATGGTTGGGAAACAGAATCTTCATGGCATACGAACGATAATCCAAAAATGGTATACCTCCCGATGTCAGATCGCCCGTCAAGTCCGTCATTTCGGTTTGGAGTTCAGCAAATGCCTCCTTGCACTCGGCAGCGACACGTAGTTCCAAAATATCCATCTGCTCCTGCATGTTGCGAAGAACACGATTCGATTCGGATGTTTTCTTTCTGTATGCGACAAGCAATGCAACAAAGATCAGCAGAAATACAACACTGCCGGCAATGACGCCAAAGACCACATTGTCGCCCCAGTCCATAATAATGTTGGATGACTCGTAGCTGAGAATTCCAATGCGATACTCCAACGATGAGCCAATGCGGACAATCACCTCCGGTCCACTGGGACTGTCGCTGGCAGCAGCTGCTTCCGTCGGCGGTCGGCACGTCAGCTGCTGTCGCGATAGCGACGTAATATTACAATAGCCATTGCCGATCTTGACCTCAACGTCGCTCTCCTTGCATGCCCGATCTAGATTGCGTCCGTTGATCGTTAGATATTCGCTCTTGAAGTATTTGACACGCTCCTCGAATGTGAAGTATTCGGGATTCGGATACAGTTCGAAATGATTGTTGTGTGTCTTTGATAAGTTCTGCACTCGCAATACGTTGTCCATCAGGAAGCCGTATTCCAGCAACATGGGATTCTCCGGATCAAAGATTCTTCCTGCCTCCGCCTCAATAGCTGGCGATGGGCATTCCATTTCCGTATCCGAAAGAACTCGACACTGACTGGCGTACATTTGATCCTTGTAGAAGACATAGATGCTCGGAGCTTGGATGCTCGTAAATTGGGTGCCCGTGACTGCGATGCGGATGCCACCAGCTGGAATGCCTTTCGGCACTTTGATTTGTCCACTGGGACCAGAGCTCACTTGCTCAACTGTTGGATCGAGTACATATTTAAAATTGTAATCATTAAACTCTCGCGGGCCATTGTCAAACGACATCTTGAGGCGTCCTTCAATGATGCCCGGCGATGGTGAAGTCCGGCATATTGCCTGCGATGAGTCCATACTGATTATTTTGCATGGCAAATGGTCATTGATGAACGCCTGTATACGGGAACCTGCATTCAAATGCTTGCCCAATATCCGGATCTGTGTACCGCCCGATGTGGGACCGAATCGAGGATGAAAATTTGAGATTTTCGGATCGACAAATTCATAGTCCTCCTTCGATTCACCACGATAGTCACCGATCTGGACAACAATCCGTCCATTCCGATACATTTGCTCACCGGGACTATCGACAGTGCAAACGATTTGTTTCGTGTCGATGTAAAACTGTTGGAATGGCATACAGTTGATGCCGGCAATGCGAACACCCGAGTAGATGTCATTATAGTTCTTGCCAAGGTTAATGCCCTTGATTGTTATGTTTGTGCCACCCTCCCAGGGTCCAGTTTTGGGACCAAACGAATGTATCTCCGGATTCGGGCAGATCTCGCTGCGATTAAGCCAATCGGTTTTGCCCTCATTATTCTTGTTGCACTGCTCAACCACCTCGCAAGTATTTGTTGACGAGCACCAGCCGCAATTGTATTTCTCATCCAGTGCCAGGCATATTCCACAGCTATCAGCCATGTCCCGACATCGGTATATCACAACTGAAAGGAAAACATTTGTAAATATATAAAATATAAATTATTAAAAATATTAACATTCTAACAGGTCTGTTCCGGTTTTCACTTGGTTTTCTTTCGAATTTCAATCCGCAAGATTTGACCGAATTTCAGTGATTTCAGTGTTGTTACACAGTGTTTGTTTACAAAAAAAATCTGCTTTTTTTGCATTAAATAACAATCAGTTTTGTCCCAACTCGCAATTAAAAAACATGAAATTGAATACATTATTTTACGTAATGCAAAAACACTTAAATTATTGCTTAAAATATATACCAAAATATTTACAACTTTCTTCTCATAAAGGGCAGCCCTAATAAGTTTCCCATTCATTTAACAAATACTTGCGGAAATTAGAACAAGTCGAGCAAATCCAACAAAAATGTTGGGTTAGAGTCTTATCGATTTTGAGGCAATGGCATGGTAAATTTAAAATAATTTTAAAATCAAATAAATGATTTTTTATTTATCTGATAATGTAGCATTATTCCTTAAACATTGATGTTTTTTATAAATATTTTGTTTTCACTTTAATTTTATGCTAAGCATGCCAAAATCATCGATTTAACCCTTCCGAATTCAAACTCACTAGCTCAGTGTCAAGTGAGTTCAATCCGCAAAATCTAGCCGAAAGTGAAAACGGGAACAAGTGAGGGAAATTCATTCAACCGGAACAGGCCTGTACATTACAAGTGTCCTATCTCCAGTTAGTATTCCAAGTCATGTTTGTTGAAATCTCTTATAGACTCACCGTGAATATTGTGCGGGTTATCTAGGGGCTTCGATCCACCCCAGATGACAGCGAATGTGGCCGTTAGATTCGGTGATCGCGATGTATATTGGAATTCCATGCTGTCACAGTAGATGGTGTCGCCGAGTAACTGGGCATTTAAGCTCGTGACACGACCTTCGATATTAAACTGGCAAACGAAACGGGTCTGCACAATAAATTGGCCAATGATATGAACCTTGACCTTGATGGATTTACTAGTGCCTGCGGCGACAAGAACTTCGCTGCCATCGCCGGTGGCATTGATGGTCGGACAGAAGCCCGGTCCGGAACGATAGCTGGGACCAATGCGGCTGACTCCAGTTACCAATATATCGTTGCGGCAATTCTCGGCCGTGTCATGGGTGCAGCGATGAGCCTCGACGCACCAATCGCAGGGGAACTCCGATGAGACGCATCGCGTGCACGACGAGTGTGTGCTGCAGTCGAAGAATGTGAAGTCTGTGGAGACGAGGTCGGGACCATTTCTGGTGCGGACCGATAGTTTGGCCGTAAAATGATGTTTGCCCTGCTCAATTTGCGGCAACATATCCGTTCGCGGCGTGGTGCAGTTGACCCCGTTGCGTTTCTTCGTGGCATTTGTGAAGAGCGCCTTGTCCTCGGTGGTAAAGGCGCAGATTAAGTTCTCCTTTAGCTGCGGCAAATGATCAATAATCAGCTCCAAGGTGCGAGCGGTGGTACGCTGTAATTGATGTGGCACCACACTGGTTATTGTCGTGCATTTGCCCGTCTTATAGCTGACCCAGTACAACGGATCATTCGCATCATCCTGGCAATTTGAGCGTGGACTGCATTTATTCTCCAGCGAGCACCAGCCGCAATACGGATCCTTTGCACCCAGGCATTCGCCACAGGTCCCAAAGTCCGCACAGTCATAGACCTTCACTTTGGACACTTTGCTTTCCGACATGACATAAATGTATAGATTCTGATTATCAAATTGCATGTCCTGATTGATCGCTGATCCGACATCCACAGCCAAACTGGCGTACTCATTGGCAATTGTCGACGACTCGACGACCACCTTCTTAATGTAACCATCAACTGTGCCAATAAACACCACCGTATAGCCACTGGTACTGGTTGCTGCCACCGATGTTAGCCTCTTGTCAAACATTGCGACTGGAACGGCAGTAATCGGTTGTTCACCGCCCAGCGGCGAGTTCACATCCAAGCCACAAAAGTCCTCTCCGATCGTTTGCAGTTTCTGTAATGATTTAAACATACAATCAGCGTCTATATAATATACAAATGCACTGTACAATCTACTTCATTGTACTTGTAGAATTTGTAATATTTAAATTAAATTCAATTTAATTCAGATTTCGTGCCCATAACAGATAGAAAGATACGTACCGTTAATACACAGGGCATGCTCGGCGAAATGAAATCAAGTCCACGCATGCCATTCCCATTGAAACAGAATTTAATGTTTTGCATGAATTTGCGGCGAATTGACTTTAAGGAATATATGCAGAGCGCCGAGTTGTTGGTGGGTATGTTGCTATCGCCCTTTGAGAATACAGCAAAGAGCACATCGTCCTGTATAGTAATGCCGAGACTCTGGGCAAGATCAGAGCTGGGCTTGCCCAGGAAACCGGCTTGAACCAGGTTGAATTTGGTGCCGCCCTGAGCATCGCTGATGCACTCCACTGGAATCTCTGTGTACGAATAGTAATTCGAGTCCTCCTGACAGATGCGAACAAGCTTTGTGATATACTCCTTGGGCGATGAATGGTGACTGTGCTTCAATTGTGTGGTTAGGAAATATGAAAATCTCTCCGAACTGAAGCCGTAAACATAGTTCACCAAATACGTTTCACGTGCATACGAATTGATAAATGTCCGTGTGCCCGTTGTGACCGCCGATGAGGCGATTTGAAACATTTTCGTCTTCTCCAGAGATCGTGAGGCAACAGCGGGTATCTCGCTTCTGTATGGCGAATTGTTGGTGTAGGTAACGCCGACGTACATCACATTCGTCACTGGATGCTGTGGTGGTCCCGGTGCGATAAATGCCACCGTCGATGAGTTCGCATCGTTGGCAACAACCGCATCCGGCACTTCGTGCTCAACGATGCTCACATTCTGCAGATTTCGCACCGTACACGTGCCCTGAAACAAGGATCCGCAGGCGATCAATCGTGATGTGGCCCGATCAATGAGTAACACCTTATTATAGTTATTTGTCGGCTTGCGAACGGCATTGAGCGGACAGTCGAGTATTGTGCATTCGACGGAATCATTTTGGGGTCCCGTCTTCACCGTCTCGTGCAGTTCCAAGTCGGGAGACAATTGGTACAGCCGATTAACGCCGCCGACAAAGACTCGTCCTGTTATTGTGTCCACAAGCAGATGGTTGAGCACCGTATCAAACTTGGCTACATTTGTGATTATACTGCTGGTGCTCAAGTTGCCATTTACATTGCCATTGCCAGCAGCCTCAGCAATATCCGTTAAATTGACTTTAAGTGCTCCAATCCGATCGACGCCACGCAAAGCCATTGCTGATGGCATCTCCGGGGGTTCATTGCGATTCTTTGATATATGCACAATTTGGCCGTGCGATGGATGGAGATTTAGCAAACTGGTTACCAATACCACAACATATAGTAGAATATTCATTTCCACGACCGAGTAGATAATCGCCACAAAGGCGATCAATTTGAAGCTAAGGATTCCCCAATCTCAGTATTCCGTCAGTCGGCAGTCAATGAATTGGTTATGTTCTCTCTCTTTGTTATTGTTTGCCACCTTAAGATTACAATAAATGTCAATTTCCGCTTTTATTTTATTTTTAAGAAGCGTATTGTGTTTTATCCATTATCTATCTTTACAGATGCATATGTACTGCGACTTGACTTCGAATGCGTCAACTTCCACTTGTACTTGTTGTTGTTGTTGTTGGTAGCTGCCACATTATAATTGCATTTTATCTGAAATTGCACACAACAAATTAAATAATATAAGTAACTGAACTGAATCGTAAACAGTATATAATGTACTTGCTACATGACGTTTTATCATTTATTTCATTTCTCTTTTTAATTTCATTTAACACAACTTCTTCCATGATTTAATTGATCGAGTCAACCAATTTTATTAGTATTACTAAACAAATGTAAAGATAAAAGAAATTCTAAAAATGTGTATAGACAATTTAAATTGAATTTAAGAAAAAATGTATAAAATAAATATAAATTTATAGTAGGTTTTTATTATTTAATTTAGGTTTATAAACTATCTTTTTGCTTAATCACTTGTTTTATATTTACTATATTGGTAAATAATTCGTATACATTTCACATTAAACAATCCCTATTCAGCTTCTTATCATCCCAGAGTTGAGGGCGAGGGTGGGCGTGGGGGTGGGGGTAGAAGAACATTTTGTGAGATGTATCCGCATTTGAAATATAATCATATTTGAAAAATAAGTGGACAGCTCTGAGGATTTCCCAAAACCGATACAGAGTAATTAAAGTGTAACTTTATACAAAAACATTTGACACAAATCAAACATACAGTTGGTTCAGTAATTGTATTCCCAAAATAAATGCACATATTTAATTTTGCAAATTATATTTCTTCTTCTTTTACAATAGTTGGTTTAATTATTTTTTAAGAATTAAATAACACATACGATTTGTCAATTCAATTTTGTGACTTACTGTATGTACATTGTCTGCATGATGCATGTGCAATGTATGTATGTACATGTAAATATCAAACAAAAGCAACATTATCCGCTTAATCTGTAGCATACACAATAGAGAATCCGAGTTTCAGATAACCAAAAATGTTTGACGAAAGCTGAACGAACATGACCTTACATTAGTAGTGAGTAATTTCCTATTTCATCACCATATGCAGGACACGATATGACTGATAACTTCAGTAAGTCACTGTCGACTTGTTTTCTACCACGCCCATTGTTACAAGTGTTAATGCAATTAATACATGTGCATGCAAGTATATATATTGTATGTACAAGCATACCCGATTTAATAAGGTTCTATTCGGACAATTTCGGCGTTTTGGTTTATTAATTCATCAAATTTATAATTGCATTGAAAGAAGAAAACATCATGATGAACACCTGATGTATGTATATGCATATGACAATGCATTTGTGTATGTGTGTGTGTATATTCGTACAATACATGCGCATACTGATTATGTTTTTTGCACAAAAAGATACTTACACTTAATCAAAGTTTTACATGTTGCAAGTTCTACTAATTTCAAACACTTTTATATGTGAACACAGCACGAACATCGTTGTAACTTTAAAGATAATGTTTTTTCTTACAATTTGACGCTATACTTTTCACAATTGAAGCACTTTTTTTATGTGGGCGTACATGTCTATTTATGTGATGTTTGCGCACATATTTGAGTGTAATTGGGCGCACTAGTATAAATGTTGGTTTTAAGTTCGAAGTATAGCTTATTAAGAGCAGAAAAACACTCGAAACTTGATTTTTTGCAATATAAATGTACATATACTTTTTGTGGCATCAGAATGACACACACACACACTCATATTAAACAAACATACACCGACGAACTGAATACAACCCTGCAATTTTCAAGATGTCGGATACATTTTTATATCGATAAGGCGATTGGCTCCAAGTGTTGAACAACGAACAAGTATGTGAGTGCCGGTTGGCCAAAATATCGATAGCAATTCTCTAATTAAATTATTGCGGCGCGAATTTTAAATGTGAGTTTTTTTTTATTGGTTTGCTCAATAATATTTCAAAAAAGTACAATTTCAATAAACCAAAAATATTATAAATTATCTAAAATAATGGAGTTCATTGGAATTGAGTTTTTTCTGTGGCTTGATGGCTGCCACCGTGTTTTGGGAATTCATAAGAGAAGCGATTTTATTTTTGAGGCAGATGTTTGCGAAACTAAGACATGTGAAATTTGAAATACCCTCTACCCTTAAAACTTTTAATCCACATAATTTTATTCAAAACAAAAAATTCTACTCGAACAATATTGCCAGATCGGTAACACTTCGCTGTGGACGCTTCGCAAGCATTTTTTCTGTGACATTTCAGTTGTATAGGATGGGTTCTCTATAGGTTATTTGCTTAGTGGTACTACGCTTTAGAAGTGTTGGGTTGCTCATGAGTGAGTGAACAAAAATGAGTTGCTCCCTTCAGGGAGCAAGTGAACATGTTCCTTCCAACTTGCTCTTTTTTGCTCACTTGCTCAGTTGCTCAGTCTTGTTCAGTTGCTCTGTTTTGCTCTTTTTTGTTCAGTTGTTCATCCTTGTTCAGTTGTTCGCCCAAATGTTCTTATTCTTTATTTCCTTTGCGCTCTGAATTCTGTTACGGCACTTTGCGTATATTCGTTAGCTCATTTTGGAGAAAAGTAAGTATAAAGAAGTGAAGGGAAATCAATACTTCCATTATTTTACTTTTTAATTTGGTTGTTTGTTATATTATCATTATTTTATTTTTAATTTTGTAACTTTAGTTTTATGTACATGTATATTATACATAATAAAGTGATGAATCCGATTTAAATTGAAAGTAAGAAATGTATATGACGTATGAAATTTTTGATTTGTTGAGTGAGGGACTTAGAGCAGTGAGTGAGCCACTGAGCTACTGAACAAGTGAGCGATCTGAGTGAGTTTACTCACCTAAAAAAAAAGAGCAAGTGAACATGTTCACCTAAATGAGCAATGTTTACCCAACACCAGTGATGCCAAACATTTTCTGATAAGAAAATTTCCGGAATGTCATATTTTGAATGTATGAATAAGATTGAATTGAATGGCATAAACAGTTGTAATATTATCAGTGATGCCAAACATTTTCTGAAAAAAAAAGACAAAACGACCAAAAAAATAAGGGAAAAAACTAAAAAACTAAAAAATAAGACAGAAAAACAGGCCAAATTTGTTTATTTATTTTTTTTTTTTAATTACATAGCTTTAAGGCCTCTTCAATGATTTTTTCGTCTTAATTTTCTTTGTTTTCAATGTACCTATAAACTTAAGGTATTTGTTAGGTAAGTTGTACGAATGGCAACACGATTTGTGTCGACGCAATCCGAATCTGCAGAAGATAAAATATGCATATGCATATACAGTCGAACTTCCCTAACTCGAACTTCTCTAACTCGAATTTTCTCTAACTCGAACAAAATCGAGTGGCAATAGCGTTTACTAAGCAAATTTCATACAAATCGCCTTCCCTAACTCGAACTTCCATAAGTCGAATTTCTCCGTAACTCGAACAAAAATATTGGCCCGTGCTTCTGTAAGTCGAATTTTTCGGGAAAATCTCCAATAAAGTTTGAATTTTTTTTTCGTTTCTGTTTTATGCTTTTGTTACCGACTCGTTTGGATATGTAATATTGATGTACATTAACATATGGTGATGTAATATGATAGAATATTGCATCAACAATTATTTAGGCTTGTGAAATTGCTATAGGAAAGATGTTCGAAATGTACTAAAATGTTTAAAAATGTTTAAAGAAATATTCAAACTTATTAGAAGTTAAGGAATTTGAAAGTAGATCAAATAAATTAAAGTTGCTGAAAAATGTGGTATGTCAGCAAAAACATTTTTCACTATATTAAAAAATGATATATTAATTATGATGACATTTGAATCGGGAACTTCTTCTGGATACAGCAAAAGAACGAAGAAACCAAATTTTGAGAGTATCGACAGGTCTTGATCAAACTGGAATCCTTTTTTGTTGAAAATGACAAGAAAAATTTGCAATTTGGAATGTATTTATGATTGAATGCATTTGTAGTTTCTTTTAATATACTAAAAAAAAAATTCCCTAACTCGAAGTCTCCCTAACTCGAACTTTTTTCCTGGATAATGGTGATTCGAGTTAGGGAAGTTCGACTGTAATTGAAAAATATAATATATATATTTACCTAATTGTAAAAATAGCATTTAACGTCCGTATTTCTAGACGGTTCCTTAGTTTAGATTTAATCAAACTAACTTGACTAAAAACCCTCTCTACTTAAGCGTTTGACCAAGGAACTATAAAAGAGTCAGAGCGATACGAAAAGAATATCGGAATTAACGGAAGGAACATAAAATAAATTTAAAAGATACTAACATGGTCAATTGAAACCAAAAAAGGCCAGATTTTCGGATAGAAGCTGTTTGAGATTTTTCTCGGCTGTAGCAGTTAATAACCAGACAAATCTATCCGAAAAAAAGCCAAATTTGGCACACTGCCCAACACTACGCTTTAGTCAAAGATGTGCCAGAGCTGATGAATGCTTCACGATACATCGATTCTACCAAAAAAGAATCGATAGTATCGATTCTAGAATCGATTTTTCCCCACCTCTAGGATGACAGGAGATTTTAGGTTGGAGGAAGAAAATTAATCAGCAATAAAAAAACTGCTAATAAATAGTTTTTAAAATACTGTACAATTTTCTTAATTGTGTCTTAATTGTGGCAAATGTGTTAATGTTGCATGTGGTGCCAACAGTGTAATCGTTGAATGTGCTGCGAACTTGTTGAACTTTGGTCAGTATTCACACATAAAGTTACATGAAACATACATTGTGAATTCCTACAATTGAGGAAAAGATAACTCTCCAATGGAGAGTCTCCATAGTGATTCCTTTGCGTGAATAAAAACAATGAAATGTCACAAAGAAATTATATCTTTTTAATTGAAGGACAATTGCAAAGTGACATTTCTTTGTTTTTATTCATTTTGTGGAACATTGCGAACATTTTATGAAACAAAACAAACAAAATAATATAATTCATTTAATTCCAGTTTTGTATTTTACTCCCATGCCTGTGCTTAATGTCAATATGTCCAGTAATTGCGATATGTACAACAGAGAAGAAGAGGAGTATGCCGAGGATAGCGCTAGAGGTGAGGCAAAAGCATACAAACATATTTATATCTAAAACTGAATCGTGCGTGTTTTTCGCAAGGCCGCTCAAGTCGCAGCGACATCTCTGGTTTCAGTGACAGCTAAAAGGAGGAAGATGAACTAAGTTGCACTGCACACTTTATGGACAGCATCGATAATGCGCTGCACTCGACACTGCTCCCAATCCCTGAACCGCAGCAAAGGCACAGATCGCCTAGGAATGATTCGTCTGGCAGTGAGGAGTCACCCATTGAGATCCCCAGCAGCTCAGACAACGATGATTGCTATATAGAAAACCTATTGTCGCCTGTCCCTCGCGGTCGCAAACCTCACAACTTTTATTTGTTGAACATATCGGGTGTGCGACCCCTGGATATGACGGATGATTCGGATGCGGATGTGGATCTCGAAGTAAAGGAGGAGGCGCCAAAGATAAAGGTAACCAAACCTAAGCAAGATGCACAAAATACCGCCGAAGGTATAGCCGCAATTTATAAACCAAAAGCGTGTGTTAAACGCCTGTTCTCAGAAAGCAAATCTAATAAAACTGAACAAGGTGCGCCCGACTGGAATCAGCTGTCGGAGGGAGTGAATCGTACAGAAGGCGCGTATTCTATTCTCTTTTATATTTTCTAATCTATAATGAGTTTAACTACAGTCGTCGGATAAAGTATTTTGACAAAAATTAAGTTAAATCTAGTCGCTATTTGAACTCACTCTATGCTTAGGTTGGTATCAATGGAAAGGTCATTTAAATATCGTTTGAATGATACAAAACTTTCCTTAACCCATTAAGTACCCTTTGAAATTTTTGAATTTTTGTAAAAGTTTACTGTTTTGACTTTTTTCCTAGGGCTCCAACAAAAAATGTTGGGATGCAAAAAATTCTTCAAACTTTTTTAATAGTGACTGCAAAAAAAAATTTCCAATAATTTCTGCGCTAGTATTTTTTATATATATATATGCTGAAAACAATAACGAAATCAAAAAATTCATAAGTTTTAATTAAAGAAAAAAATAAAAATTAAATTCATAATCTATCCTGGTAATCCGGACAATTATAAGCCGTGTAGTGTCCGAATTACCGGATTGTCCGGATTACCGAGATAAAAGAAAATCCGCTTAAAAAAAACTACATTTCGTTTTTATTCTAAAAGCAGTCAGCAAAAAGTAAATTAACTTTGAAAGTTAAGGTTTTTGAATTTAAATAAAAAAAAAGAAATAAATTAATCAATATAATCCTTAAACTCTAATTTTAAGATGTTATTTGATTTGAGATAACCATTCGATTTCATTCGACAATCAAATATTTAACGCTTCAGCGCTGTGGATTAAAAAAGGATTCATGAAAATGTACTTTTGAAAGTTTTTTATTTTTCATAACTAGCAGACAATATAAATTATAATTACCGTGAAAGATTTAAGGATTTTAATTGGATTAGTGGCAGCATGGAAAATAATGAGAGACATATTTATAAATGTACATATTTTTTTATGTTTCTACTTGAAATTAAATCCGTTGTATCTTCAATAACTTAGCTTTGGAATTTAAATTCAACTGAAATTGAAATGATCGAGTTTGTTAGCTTGAATGATTGTTTAAGATGTTCTATATATTTACCAGTGACATTAGCTGATCACATTTGGACTTGGACATGTACATTTGTAAAAGAAATGGTTTATCGGGTTGTACTCCATTTGATTCTAAAATATCCAAAAGCTTGTCAACAAAATCGCTTTCATGGTCTTCAATCCAACCGACTCGTAACCATTTGAGTGTCTTGCACTCACGTAGAAACAGCAACAGGTCTCCCTTGACTATTTCGACTATTACTATTTTCTCCAAAGGTATACTAGCTATATACTCAATACAATTCGAAGCAATCTTATAGCACTTAATCATTTTGAGCGCTCTTAGCTCTGCAATTCGCTTTGCCGATTCCACAGTTTTTATTGCGCCTTCATAAGATACAAGACTCCAGTTGATTGTTGTATTTATCACTTAACGTTGAAGCATATAAGCCGAAGCAATTACCTTCTTCAGCAATGTTATCGAACTCCAGGTGCTTCAGCTTTGGAAAATATCCGATTCCTTCTTGAGTGGATCAGTGAAATGCAGCATTTTAAGTATCTTTAAGTTGACACAAAGTTCAGATAGTATTATGAAAGTTTCTGGTAAAGCGTTAACTGACCCAACTGTCAAACTCGTTAGATTTTCCCATAAATTGCTAAAAATTTCAATATCCCTCGGTGCAAGGCTAAAAAGATCCAAATATTCCAATTGTGTTAAGTTGTTCAGGGGCGTTACTAAAAATTGCAAATTATATTTTTTAGTTATTAGTAGTTATTTATAAAGAAAACTTTAAATTCCTTACAATTACTTTTCTGCCAATTGCACTTGTCCAGGAATAAACGTATTAAATTCGGCAACTCCTGAAAAGTCCTTAGTAAATTCTTGACATTTACATCGGATTCGTAGCCTTCGCCATATATTTCAATTCCTTTAAGTTTTTTAAGTTTTATTATATTCTCTTCTAAGATATTCACATTATCCGCTGTTACGAAAATACCCAAATTCTCCAAATTGGGACAATAGTCTAATGCAAGTCTGACCGCCTCCCTGGTCAGTTCACCATTGCCATTCTCACAAGTAACTGAAATCACTTGTGTACCACACCATTTCAAAATAAAGGACAACTCATCCTTTTGTATATCTCCAAGTGACATTGTACTGAACCGATTCCGACTGTGATATACAAATACTTCTCGGAGAAACGGATGAGCGCGGGCAAAATTCACTTTATCTTTGACCTGGCGCAGTTCTCCGAGAACGAGGTCTAAGACTTCGATATGGAGATCCAATATGGTAGTTGTTTTGCCCTCCATTCCAATGGATATGTACAAAATGTTGATTGGGTGTTGTCGCGATTTCAACACACTGACAGCAAAAAATTGAGCTGCAACGAAAACCACGACGCGATAAAATAATTCGAAATTATTTAAACGAAAGATAATAAGTATTATGTATAATTTATCAACATTTTTGAATAAACACTTTTTTATTACCAGAAATGCTTCGTTTCTTATTTTGCCAGCACAACGAATAACTGGTAGAGAGATTTGTTTCAAAACTGGCAGAAAAAATTCCAATGGACTTTTTGCGCTTAATAATTTTTTGCATCCCAACATTTTTTGTTGGAGCCCTAGGAAAAAGTCAAAACAGTAGACTTTTACAAAAATTCAAAAATTTCAAAGGGTACTTAATGGGTTAAGGAAAGTTTTGTATCATTCAAACGATATTTAAATGACCTTTCCATTGATACCAACCTAAGCATAGAGTGAGTTCAAATAGCGACTAGATTTAACTTTAGTTTTGTCAAAATACTTTATCCGACGACTGTAGAACGGATATCTGAGGCACATCCTAATTATGTCATGTATTATTGTTATTATTATTAAGGTTAAGCGCTGTGAACTGATGTGTTAAGTGTAGTATATAAGTGATTGTTTGTTAAATTGTTTATTTATAGTGCTATATTTGTTTAAGTGTAGTATATAAGTGATTATTTGTTACATTGTTTATTTATTATTTATTAAATTGTTCTTAAATAAAATACACAAATTGAAATTTGATTAAAAACAATTATGGCAACAGCTTTAGATTTAATTTTGCTTTATCAGTCAGCTGTTCACAGCTGCTCCATACAAAATGTTCAGTATGTCCAGAGCAAATCAGGGAAATATGGTGATACTAATAACGTATGCGGAATGAAATACGAACAACTATTGTAATACAAATAAAAAATGTATTCCTAGTCCGACCGACTTAGATTTTTCATGTTTTTCATTAGACTATAAGCTATTTTTACAAAAAATATTCATGACCATAGGGATCACCCTTCCTCATATTTTCGGGTACCTTGCGCATAGCCTCCTGAATTCCATTTGTACCCATTTTAGCAAGCTATCTTTTGATTTATAATATCAAACAGTCGATGTTTTTTGGCTTGTATTCCTTACTCTAAATATTTCTTTTCAAATTTGACCAAAACTTTTCCATTGGCCTTAACTGAGGCACATTTGGAGGGTTTCGCAGCTTAGGCACGAATTCAGTGTTCAAGTGGTCAAGGGCCTTCAGAGTTGTTCTGGCATAATGAGCAGAAGCTTAGTCGGGCAAAACACCGTATTATCATTCGCATGATATGTACTTATCAATAAATTTTGTAAGCGCCGGAAGACAATTGTCCTTGTAATTTTGGGCACTTACAGCCAATTCTGCCTTAAAAAAGACAGGATCGCTGATCCACGCTCGCTTATAACCAGCCACAATAAAACCTTTGTTTTTTTTGTTTGAGTGACATTTTCAGGTGGCTAAGTATTAGGAAGCCTAAAGTTATATTTAGGAGCCCACTCATGACCCTCTACTGTGATATACGTCTTATCATCCATTATGCAAATCTCTGAACAGCTTGCAGAAAACAAATTTCTAGAAAGCGCACGCAGCCGAAGTTTAATTGTCTCTCTTTGTACCTCTGTGACTTTAGGAACTTTTTTTTTACAACAGATCGTCATTCCCATGTCTTTTAAATACTTTTTCACAGTGCGACCCACAATTTCAGCCTGTTATTTGACTCTACCTTAAGACTGCTGTAATGGACATTTTTTTCCGGATTCAGGGGCTCTATACATTTTTTCTCCATTCTTAACATCCGAAATTACTATATAAATAATTGTTTTCTTGAAGCGTATAGCAGAAAAGTAATGAAAAATTAAATATTTCGGCTGCGATGTGTTATTTGCGCAATATGTGCAAGCCAATTTTCGACGCTCTGCTGTGCTCAGAGACATTACCGCGACTGTGCATTATCTAGAAAGTTAATTTTTGTTGCAATGAATGATAAAATAGTAACAATCATTATAGTTTTTTTTTCTTTTGCGCTAAAGATTATTGGAACTTATTGAGAACATGCTCAATTTTGTTCGTATTTCATTCCGCATACGTTAAATTTATATAGATCCGCTTTTTGTAAAGACAATAAAACGCCACATTATGTGTTTGTGACCGTTCTCCGCGAAGAAAAATACGCCACATTAGGTGTTTGCTTACATTCTGCTGTAATATCAAATTGGAAAACGTAAGTCTTATGCACTTAAAGTTTTAATAAACAAATAAATATTTATTTAATGCTTTTTAGGATGTGACCAGCTGTTCACGAAATCTAAAACTAATCAGTGTACAAAAAGGATCGTTCCGTCAACAGATTTAGATTTGGTTAAAAATAATCTAAACCAAATCTGAAACGGTTCCCGGAATAGCATTATTATTAAATGTCCTCTATTTAATACCATTTTTTTTTCTTTTTTAAGAGTTGCCGCATAGATAAGAAAATTACCGAATGTCATATTTTGAATGTATGAATAAGATTGAATTGAATGGCATAAACAGTTGTAATATTATGAAAAAAAATTAAACTTAAAGAGAACAACTGAACAAACGATATAGTTCATAAATGACAGAATAAGTTAATTTGTTCATTTGAACGACCCGTTCACTTGAACCTAACTTTTAATCCACATTATTTTATTCAAAACAATTTGGTAAAAATTCTACTATCTGCTTAGTGATGAAATCAATAAAAATATCGTTTTACTACTCTAGCGTATTTTTTAGCTACCAACAAAATTTCCTGGCGTTTTCTAGCTTTTTTCAAAGGCTATTTTGGCTTTTTCATGACCCGAAGAGTTGGCAGCACTGCTCTTTTTGTTCCAAAGTACCGATATCACTAAAAAATGCAACAATGCTTGCGATAATTTCACATCTCTAGAGTGTGACCACTCTACCAGCTCTTTTTCTTCCGTAGCGAGCGTGCCGCGTGTAAGCTTTTTTTAACAAGGAAAACTGTTTTAAACATGGACAGCGACGAGGAGCATTTCAATACAGGCGACTCTGGGGCAGCCGCGACCTTCCCAATCCAATGTTCAGCTTTGCGCAAGAATGGATACGTAATGTTAAAGGGACGCCCATGCAAAATTGTGGATATGTCTACCTCGAAAACGGGCAAACATGGCCACGCCAAAGTCCACCTTGTTGGCATCGACATATTTACCCAAAAGAAGTATGAGGATATCTGTCCCTCTACTCACAATATGGACGTGCCCCATGTAAAACGCGAGGATTACCAGCTCACCGACATCAGCGATGATGGCTACCTCTCATTGATGACCGAAACAGGAGATATTCGCGAGGACCTCAAGTTGCCCGAGGGAACATTGGGCACTACTCTGCGCAACGATTCCGATGCGGGCAAAGATATTTTGTGCACCGTGATGAAAGCCTGCGGCGAAGAGTGCGTAATTGCCATCAAAAACAATACTGCTCTTGATAAATAAGATGAACCTTATATTGGAAAGAGTAAAAAGATGTAATGAAGTAATATCAATAAATTGATTCAACAATACAATTGCTGTTTTATATGATACTCAAACAAAGTCAGTCTTATATTTTCTTGCTAAATTCAAAGGATCACAAAACCTAAACATTGCATCTCTTTCTTTAACCTTAAAGATAATTTGCAAATAAAATGCGAATACATATGTACAGTGAATGGGAAAAGTATTGGTAGGCTAATACATATACAAGCACATGGGTTTTTACATCTAGTTGTATTTGCAGCTGCTACTTAAGATGCGCCACCTGCTACTCTTGGATATCCGAAAGACGCACAAAGAGTAGAAACGCTTAAGTCTTGCACGTGGTATCGATGCTGCAAATTTCGAGCTCAAATCGTTCATACAAGCGGTCTGAGATCACGAATATTATGTATGTATGCAAGTGTACGTGCATGTGTATGCATACAGCTAGTCAAGTAATTGTTTTGACAAACAAAAGTCAAGTATTTTATTTTGCAAATAAACATCAATTTTGATAAAGCTGCTTACAAATCTAGAAGCATGATTTACACAAGAAATAATGGGATCCATTAGGCTAAATAAATAAATAAAAATAAAAAGGAAATACATATGCGAATTTTGAATTTGGTCAAACAATTTGTTGACAAAACAACTGAATACATTGGGCCGAGAAGATTCCTTTCATCTGTTTATTGATATTTAATCCAACTGCAATAAGTCATGATTTTCTGTACATATTTAGTTTAATACATTTTGAATAGAATTGTATCGCTTCGTGCAGAATAGGTTCAAGTGAACGGGTCGTTCAAATGAACAAATTAACTTATTCTGTCATTTATGAACTATATCGTTTGTTCAGTTGTTCTCTTTAAGTTTAATTTTTTTTCATAATATTACAACTGTTTATGCCATTCAATTCAATCTTATTCATACATTCAAAATATGACATTCGGTAATTTTCTTATCTATGCGGCAACTCTTAAAAAAGAAAAAAAAATGGTATTAAATAGAGGACATTTAATAATAATGCTATTCCGGGAACCGTTTCAGATTTGGTTTAGATTATTTTTAACCAAATCTAAATCTGTTGACGGAACGATCCTTTTTGTACACTGATTAGTTTTAGATTTCGTGAACAGCTGGTCACATCCTAAAAAGCATTAAATAAATATTTATTTGTTTATTAAAACTTTAAGTGCATAAGACTTACGTTTTCCACATTGATATTACAGCAGAATGTAAGCAAACACCTAATGTGGCGTATTTTTCTTCGCGGAGAACGGTCACAAACACATAATGTGGCGTTTTATTGTCTTTACGAAAAGCGGATCTATATAAATTTATTAGTATGACCATATTTCCCTGATATGCTCTGGGCATACTGACAGTTGACTGATATAGCAAAATTAAATCTAAATTAAATCTAAAGCTGTTGCCGGAATACCATTAATATATATTTATATATTTTTTAAGAGTTGCCGCATAGATACGAAAATTACCTCGATATATTTGCAAGTGCAACCATTGTTATCGACGAATGCGACTGTGTGAAAAAGTTATGTATTCACATTCCGACGAAAAGGAGTAGCTTTTACATTACGCTGTCAGTAGGTCGAAAAATGTTCGCGTTACGTGCTGCCGCTAAAGCTGATAAAAATTTGCTGCCAATTTTGGGGCAATTGTGTAAGTACAAATGAAAATCAGCTTGCAAGAATGCAATTTATTAAGTGAATAAGACACATGTATGGATATTTTTTAAACATGACTATTAAGACTGCTGAAATAATTTAACAAAAACCGAACATAACCTAAGATTATTGGAAAAGAACAGGGAAAACTGATTGCATAATAATAAAAAGTATATAGCATTTAAAATTGTCATAATTATTGCCGATGCAAAGTTCAGATATTTAAAGCACTATTGAAAATACCATTTTATGCTTGAACCTCATGTACTTACATAAGATTATCCATAATTCATATGTTTTTCAACTTGTGTATTCCAAGTTTTATATTATTTATTCAAGACTTATTGTCTAAAAAATGTTCAAAGCTCCAATTTATCTTTATAAATTCTACTGAAATGCTAAATATGCTATATAAAATCGTTTAAAAAAAAAAAAAGATGCCTTCGCTGTGACGTAATACAAAACCATTGACAATTACCTTGAAAAATACTTTATAATTAATCGAACTATTAACTTGCCAGCTCGTGGCCATGCCGCCAAAGCAGCTGCCAAAGCGGCCGCAGGAGCCAATGGCAAAATCGTGGCCGTAATTGGCGCCGTCGTTGACGTGCAGTTTGATGAGAATTTGCCACCAATCTTGAACGCCCTGGAGGTTGACAACCGTCAGCCCCGCTTGGTACTGGAGGTGGCCCAACATTTGGGCGAGAACACCGTGCGCACCATTGCTATGGACGGTACTGAGGGTCTGGTACGTGGACAGAAGGTTCTCGACACTGGTTTCCCAATCCGTATTCCCGTTGGTGCTGAAACTTTGGGCCGCATCATTAACGTCATTGGTGAGCACCAAACAAATAATAATAAAAGAAAACAAATCATTTATAGACAAATTTCAATTAAGGTGAACCCATCGATGAGCGCGGACCAATTCCCACGGATAAGACCTCGCCCATTCACGCCGAGGCTCCCGAATTCGTTGACATGTCTGTGGAGCAAGAGATTCTTGTGACTGGCATCAAGGTGGTCGATCTCTTGGCCCCCTATTGCAAGGGCGGTAAGATTGGTCTCTTTGGCGGCGCCGGTGTCGGCAAAACTGTACTGATTATGGAGCTGATCAACAACGTGGCCAAGGCCCATGGTGGTTACTCTGTGTTCGCCGGTGTCGGTGAACGTACCCGTGAGGGCAACGATCTGTACAATGAGATGATTGAATCTGGTGTCATTTCTCTCAAGGATAAGACATCAAAGGTCGCTCTCGTCTACGGACAGATGAATGAACCTCCAGGCGCTCGTGCTCGTGTTGCCCTAACTGGTCTGACTGTTGCCGAATATTTCCGTGACCAGGAGGGTCAAGATGTCTTGCTGTTCATTGACAACATTTTCCGCTTTACCCAGGCTGGTTCCGAGGTGTCCGCCCTGTTGGGTCGTATTCCATCGGCCGTCGGTTATCAGCCAACATTGGCAACTGACATGGGTACCATGCAGGAGCGTATTACAACAACCAAGAAGGGATCCATCACTTCGGTGCAGGCCATTTATGTGCCAGCTGATGATTTAACCGATCCAGCTCCAGCCACGACATTCGCTCACTTGGACGCCACCACAGTGCTGTCGCGTGCCATTGCCGAATTGGGAATCTATCCAGCTGTCGATCCATTGGATTCCACATCTCGTATTATGGATCCCAACATCATTGGACAGGAGCACTACAATGTCGCTCGTGGTGTTCAAAAGATTCTGCAAGATTACAAATCTCTGCAGGATATTATTGCCATTCTGGGTATGGATGAGTTGTCCGAGGAGGACAAGCTGACAGTCGCGCGTGCCCGCAAGATCCAGCGTTTCTTGTCCCAGCCATTCCAGGTCGCTGAGGTCTTCACCGGTCATGCTGGCAAACTTGTCCCATTGGAACAGACCATCAAGGGCTTCTCACAGATTTTGGCTGGCGAGTACGATCATTTGCCAGAAGTTGCGTTCTACATGGTTGGTCCAATTGAAGAAGTTGTCGAGAAGGCCGATCGTCTCGCCAAGGAAGCTGCCTAAACCGCTGCATCTACCAAAAATGATCCTTGCGAACTAAATATTCAATTGAATTAAGCATTAAAGTTGTCAGAGAAATTACACAATTTCAAACCTTAAAGGAAAAACAATAAAAAGTAATTAAATATATGCAAGTCTTTTAATATTATATCTTCATATCTACGGAAAACGGAATATTGCGGAGCATCTGCTTGAGCTTTGGCACATACCAGACGTATACGATCTATCCGATCACTCGGTTTTTTTAAGTCAATTTGTTTCAGCGTTGGCTCAAAATAGAAAATTGGAAGACATTAAACGTGCATAGCTCAAGTCAAGCTAATATTAAGTTTTAGGCTATTATTTTTGGATGGATGGATTTGGAAATGAATCAGACAAATTATAATTTTTTTTGTTGAAACCAGTGATGCCAAATTGGCTTTTTTTTTTTATGGATTTGTCTGGTTTTTATCTCAAACATCTTCTATCCAAAAATCTGGCTTTTTTAGATTCAATTAAATTGAATCCAAAAAGGATTCTATACTGCCAATTTTGGAACTTTTTGAAAGTGGAAACGATATAAAGGCTAAAACACTTTTCAAGTACGCCAAAATTCACCTCGACAAAATGGGACAATCTTGAAAATATGTGCTTCAAAATTTTGTTCCAAAGCAAACAAATATCGAGACTCTGCAGGCAATAACCGTTTTTCAGGAGAGGTCACTTTCGCTCTGACTCTACCATCGTTTTAGCCAAGTTAATTTGGTAAAACTAAATTGAGTAACCGTCTAAAAATAGAGACGTTTAATGCTATTTTGACAATTAGGTAAATGTATATATTGTACATATTATACAATTTTTCAATGCTTATGAATATTTTATTTTGGTTTGCGTCGACACAAAACTTGCTGCCATTCGTACACATTGCCTGGAACATATGTACCTACCCATGGCAAACAAAAAATGCCGGGGAAAATATCATGGAAGATGCTTTAAAACTTTTAAATTATAAAAGTAAGGCATGTTTTTCCCTTTATTTTTAGTTTTTCAGTTTTTTTTCCCTTTTATTTTTGGTCGTTTTGTCTTTTTTTTTCAGAAAATGTTTGGCATCACTGGTTAAAGCCACTTTTTTTTTTTGCGTGAAAAGAAATGCATGTTGACTCTTAGTTTTAATCTAAATAAAACAATTATTAAATAAAATCTATAAAGTAGTAGTATAATAAAAGTAGTAATATTTTAATTCTTATTATCTTAGCGAAATGATTGTTATTTTGAATTTGTAATTCAATAAATATTGAAAAGCAGGAAATACTTACGTAATTTTATTCTTTTATTTTGTACATTTAGACTCCGTTTAGAATTGAATGATATTTTTAATATTTATTAAGTATGCATTTGTATTTCGATAAATCATAAATATGGTATAATAAATATTTATTTGTAGAGTTTATTATCGTTATTCGCGGTATTTTTATTTCAAATATTTTTTTATAGTATGAATTTTAAGGACATCAACTACAGCAATTAATTTGAATAGGCAACCGTTATTTGTTTTTGTTGTTTTGCTTGTTTTTCTTGATTTTTTTTTTTTTTTTTGGGACATTCAATAAACAATTTAGTTGGACACATTCTTTGTATTTTTTTGTCAGTGTCTGTCTGTGCTCAATAGTGTTCTTAACAACTGTTCGATCGTTTTGAAAAGTTGAAATGATTTATAATAATGTTTGTTCTTACAATTGTATGGATATCATAAGTATGGTTTAGAATATATTTTTAAGAAAACATTTTAATAACTAGAAAATTGTTAATTTATATTTATTCCTGTTAATTTTGTTTTGTTTTGTTTTTATTTTCAAAATATGGATTAATTGAAAATGCAATAACGACATTCAACAGCATTTACCTTTAGATCTCCCGTTTAAAAATGTATTATCGTTTCTTAAACATTCTTTTGCTTTATATTTGTATTTATGCATGTGAATGTATTTAATTTATTGAAATTTAACAATATCTGAACTAAGAAACTCGTGACAGATTCCCAAATATATAAAACATTCTATTTGATATCGGCGTAACAAATTTGGTCACAGCGAGTTAATAGATTTTCATTGAATTGAAATAGATTGTTTTCGAAATACACATCTGGAAAATGAACCATTTGTAAAGTTGCATACATATTCTGTATATTCACAATTTTGATACAGTCTGTATAAATAAGTTTTAAAATATAACAGAGGTCGCAAATGTTAATATTGCAAAAGAATAAATAATTAAATTGATTTTCGAATTTAAACAAAAGTAAGAAGTACACTCGTATTCCACCTATTTCGTTGTGCTCTTCAAAAACACAATTTGTTGTGTGTTTCTTTCCTACACAAACCGAGAAGATTTAAACGTTTTCTGTCTTTGAGGTAAGCAGACAGTTTTGAAGCATGTGGCCTCTGAAATATAACGTTGAAGCGTTTATCTTTTAATCATTTGCTTAATTCTTGTTTTCTTCTTTTTCCTTGTAATTCTGCGTGCTATTAGCTTTTGTTTTCTTATGATTTTTTGTTTGGTGCACAAGTATAATCTTTAATATGATAGAACCATGCATACGCGTACACACTCATACACTTTACATACACCTAAATATACACAATCAGATTTACATTGTAGTTGTATAGAGTCTTAGCCTAATTTCCGCAAAAACAATACAAATTACAAATTACAAGAGTGAATAATAACGTGATACATCATTGAGTTTTTAAGTTTGAGTTTTCGAGTGTTTCAAGTTGCTTTCGGTTATCTAAATGTTGTTTTCGTTTTAGTTGTGAACGTTTTATTGAAATATTTATATAAAATTCGAATAAAATTTTATAGATATACACATTATAATAATCATGATGATAATAATAATAATAATAATAAGAACAATATTGTAATTATAATAAAACTTTGTCATTTAACTATTATTTTTATTTTGTTGTATTATGGTACTTTTATTATATGTTAATGTTACATACATATATATAATATAAAGATATTTATTATTATGCATGTAGTACTCGTAAGTAAGTAAAGAAATATCAGCATCGAAGACCTTACTAAGGATGAGTGGGAATACTTTTCCCTCATTTTCGATACTTATTTTAAGATTTAGATTTGGCTCACAAATGTCAGATACCAATAAATTGCAGCTATAATTTATATTCTTTTTAGTTAACAATTAGCTAAAGTTCCTTTTTTTCTTTTTTGTTTTTCTTATTGAATTTTATAATCATGTTTTCTTTTTATTATTATTATTTTTTGGTATAGTGAAATTTGTTAATGCTATTAATTAACTAATGCTCTGCAATTATGTAATTCCATTCATAATTATGTTTTGTGTTAATGTATGTATGTGTGTGTGTGTGTGTATTTATGATAGTTTCCTTGCTCATTTCGATTATCCTAGTACATCCACCCACACTTATGGTATCTGAACTTTGAATGCTAATGACATGTCAGTATTTGGGTGTGCTTAAATAAGTATCTAGGTCCGTATGTATCTGTGTGTGTGTGTGTGTGTGTGTGGAGAGAGTTAAGCTATAAATGTATGTAAAACTTGTTTGTTGCAAGCTGTTGCTGATTTGGAATAGAAGAGATCTTTTTTTCATTTTTTGATAAGACGCTTGTGGCCAACCAGGCTTGGATAAGATGTTTGAAACTGTTTTCTCATAAAAAATGTTTGAGTTGTGTGTGTGTTTGTGTGTTGTGTAAGGGTGTATGTGATCAGATCAAATGCAAAAAACATTTGCGTAAGATGTTTGACAACATCTGTGACACTCGAATCACACTCTTCACATTTCAATAAATTTTGTTATTTTTAATTTTTTAGATTTAAGTACATACGTGTTGTTGATCATAGTCAAATATATTCTGGACACATTGCTACTACATTTATATTTGTAACACATTCAATCCGCAGATGGGTCATAAACAGAACAACAAAATATGCAATATGAACTGACAACTTATCTGATCATTTATTTTGTTTTTCTTTGCAAGTAAGTGACTAGGCATTAGTCACAGCTGAAGAGTGCACTTTAGTTACGATCTACTGTACTGATTCTGTTGTTGTTGCTGTTGCTGTTGAAGTTTATTGTAATGCTTCACATTCTTCATTTTCTATTTTCATATTTCAATCTTCAGTTATCGAGCTTATTTGCATACTACTGGCTGCTTCCATCCAACATTCAGCTTGTTCGTGTTTGTGTCGGGATCGGGATCGGGGTCCGAGTCCGAGTCCGGGTCGTCTACTTCTGTTGCACAAAATCAAAAGTCGTTGCCCCGCTGATCTTTCCCGATGCACTCCGGTGAAAGTGGACATTCTGCCATTTGTTGTCGCGTCTATGCCAAACACGCGTCTCCTCCGATTGATGAGTGTGTGCGTGTCCTTGCCTACGAAGAATTAAGTCAACAATTTATTGTTATTATTATTATTAGGGACTGTAATCATTATAAGTTTTATTAAAAAAAATATGAAATAATTATTATTTTTAATTTTTAGAGACTTGCTCACAAAATAATTATTAATTTTAAGTTATACTTTACTTCTCAACCAATAACCAATATTTTTGAGCAAACAAATATAACTTAAGAATGATCATTATTTAATTATAAAATTAATAAGGAAATGACACATATTCCTAGTCAATAAGCCAAGACAATCCATAATAATAATCCATTTAAAAAAACGAAATTTCTTATGGAGAGCATCAAATTAAGCTTTTCGAAATTACAACTTGATTATTAAATAATGATCAGTCATCAAAAATAATGGTTATTGGTTGAGAAGTAAAGTATAACTTAAAATAAATCATTATTTTGAGAGCAAATCTATAAAACATTGAGCATTGAGCAAACAATGAGCATTAAAGATGAATATTGGTATTTTTCTCGCTGTCTCAAAGTTATTAAAAGTGAGTGATTTTTTGATCAAAAAAAAAAAAACAAATAATCATTATTTGCAGTCCCTGATTATTAATCATTATCATTATTAATTTTTGTTTTTTAAAATTATGTAGATGTCGTAGATCCCAGTTATAATTAGTATTAATGTTGAATGCTTACTGTTAATGTTAACAATAACGACAGATATGTGACAGAGACGTCCTATTCTGTAATACCAGGGTTGCTATTGAAAGTAAGGTGTGAGTTGAGGATTGTTCAGTAGTCAGTGTTGAAAGTATTCACTGATAGGTCTGAAAGACAGTGTCAGAGTCAGATATGACACGAGATATTGACGAGTAAGATGACGAGTGAAAAGTCTCCCTCTTCCCGGTTCGGCATTCGAATTAACTGAACAATAACTGCTCGGGACTTGCTGTGCTTACAGTGTGTGCTTTAAGGTCAAATTAACAATAGCGTCATCTCCGACATACACTCAGACCAACATTTGTTTGTACACCCTTTTATTTTACTTTAACAGCTATGTAAGTCAAGTCTTCACAGTAAAAAAAATATATTTAGAAAGGTCGTTTCAATTCCGTTTGAATGATGCAACACTTGAATATTTGAATATTTTGAATTTAAAAAAAAGTATACAAAAAATATTTTGATGCAGAAATATTCTTTAAACAATTCTAAGAGTAAATTCCAATTCGTTTATTTTTTTTTTTTAAATGTGTTGAGCTTGTTGACCCTGTCAGCATTCTTATTTTATTTTACATATTAAATATATGCAAATATGTTAATAATGTGGGTATACTCACTTGTCGATGTACTGTGTGAGTCTTACATAGGCGATGCAAGCTGCTTCTTCGCCCAGTAAGTGTACATGGGGATTCAATATTGTAGTGTTAATGGCTTTGCAATTTTTACCAAGAACTGTGCATAATATAAATAAATTAATTGCCATGAAGATATTGTAACATTATTGCGTTTCACTTTAGTCTTTACCATTTTCAAAATAGAATTTGTGAAAATCAATTCCTTCGACCAAATTGCCTAAAGCTTCCGGCTCGAAAGCAGTTAGATGTGGATCACATATTTTACTGAAAACAATTGAAAAACATTTAACATTATCATTAGTTATTATCGAGTGTATCGAGTGCATAGAAAGAGGAAACGTACGTATATCCATCGAAGTCACCGCTGTTGATTGCCTCAATCAACTGTTCTGTGATCTTGATTATTTCCTGTCGTCTGGCTGCTTTGAATCAAGTAAGTTGATAGTTAATAATAGTGATTATTATTTACATATGCTTGAAGGTGTCGTTAAGCTGTTGCACAGAAATTACAACCACGAATGAATTTTTCGATACGATACGATTACGATAGAGTAGGATGAGAATTACATTTGAACGATCCAACGAACCAACCACGCACCAATGAAACAGCGTAACAGAACAATCATAACACAACACAATACAACAAAATCATTAATTTTGTTTAATATGAATGAAATTAAAGCTAACTTGTAAACAAAACAAATAAATATATATCCATAATCTATCCTACGAGTAAACACGCAAAACTACGCAACTACAGATAGATAAAAAGAAAACAGCTTGACTTGAACGTAAGTATAGTATCTTTCCCATTCTTAAGAACATCTTTCGGTCTTGAATAGTTTTAAAAGTTGAAAGTCCCTTCGTCGATGGACATAAATACATCATTATTTACATCACTCGCAGTATACAAATCAATCTCAAAACTCATAAGTATACCATAAAACCCCGGAAAAAATATAAACAAAATATGTCAAGGAAATATGCATTCAATTGATCAAAAGTATGGTAATAAAATGGGCAAAATTGAATATCTGGGATAAGTCCTTCTTATTATTAATTTGCTTAGATGACTTGTAATATACAAGATAATCAGGGGTGCCACAAAAATCGCTAGCAAAATAGAATTGCGCTGAAAACATTTCCGCACGAACATTTCCGAAGTGCCACAGAACTTCGAGAGATTTAATTTTTTTGACCATTTTCACCAACCTTTTCGAACTAGGCTGGTAGGCTAAGGGTTGACACCTTTTTAGATTAAATTACCCAAGGGTTTTGTTTAGCAACTTTTTTAAGTTTACCAAAGCAGAACAATTGATTTTGTTTAGCTAATAAAATTTAAAAGTAATTGGTGCGACAAAATAAAAGTTACTCGACAACTCTAGCAACTGTCTGCTATTAGTATGGCAACTCTTCGTGACAAATGTTTATATTTGTTTAAATAACTTACTTCGAATTCTGACTAAAAAATGTGGCATCGCTGCCCCTGACTTCGAAAATCTAAATCGGACTAGTGCTAGTTTGTTCCGCGCAAAATTATTCTGCGAATTGACTTGTGGCACAGCGGAAAGAAATTAAGGTGAAATTCAAGTGATTTCTGCAGCACCCCTGAATAAATGACTTAAAACCTTGGATGACCATTTTTAAAAATTAATGAATTATCTATATTATATGGTATTCAAGTAAAGTATTAATTTGTGAATAATTAACAATGCAGTATAGAATAAGGCTTATTTATCATTGAAGCACAATAACAAATATATTTTATTATCTATTAATTAAAAAATGACTGTAATTTTTAATATACTTGGTATAATAATTATGGTAATTATTAACAGTAGACATGCGGGTGATTGATGAACACAAAAATGGAAGAAAGTGGTAGAAGCATTTTGGTTATGAAGTGGCCGTACATACATACCTGAAGAGCACTGTGAATTTCCTGAGATTTGCTGGCAAGTTTTTGCAGGACACACAATCCTTATTTCTAAAACCACACATTCATACATATATGTACATAAAATTATATATACGTATATGTACGCATTTAATAAACCAATATATATATTACATGTACATATATGTAGAAAAAATGAACATGACGTTAAAGAAAACTAAAATTCAAAGTGTGAATTCGTGTTTATTTAATTTGTATTTTGTTTTCTACTTATTTATTCGAATAGAATAAAGGAATGGAAGATTATTTAAGAGACTGATGAAGATCGACCTACAATGTGTGCGCATACATATATAATATTCAACCTAAAGCTCTTAAAATGTATTCGATTCTAGATGCGGAAAGTGTTCAGCTGTCAGAAAATACAAGGAACATTGAATATGGCCCGGGTTTTCATTTAAAGATTTAAATTATGCCGTAGCTAGCAGATACTTGTGTATATGTATGCAGATACAAATACTATACGATGCCAGACACATGAAGATACAAATAGTTGAGTTTGAGTTTGAGTATTGACGAATTGACGAGGGGAAAAGCAATACATACTCGCAGCTGAATTTATTGGTTCCCTTTATTAGATAAACAGCAAAAATTTAGCATGCGATCTGCAATAGATCAGAGAAAGAGAGATAGAGAGATAGAGAGAAAGAATATAACACAATACATACACATAGATCAATACTTGTTTCATATTCCGACCCAATTGTACGGATTTTGAATTGTTTTGAATTTCGGATATGCCAAGCAATAATAGATCATCATTATGATCATACTCACCTCTGAGGCGGCACTTTGACTGTATCTGGCCATCTGTAAATGGGCCATGGTTATTGGCATTGGCATTGGCATTGGTATAGGGATTGGTATTGACATTGGCATTGTCATTGGTATTCGCATCTATTGTAGTAAAGCCAGTGCCAAATGGCATGGCAAATGACTTTGTTGTAGAGCAGCTGGTCGTCGGATTTACTTTGATGAGGGCCGCTAGTGCTTAAAATGATTTGTACCATGAGTACAATATAACAAGAGCTTTAGGCTCAGTCTGCAAATCTTGCTTTTTTTTTTTAACTTGCGAATTGCGAATTAGTATTAACAAAGACTTTTTAAATACAAAGATGAGCAACTGCAATTACAACATCAATATACATATGCCGATTGTAAACAATCAATTTTTTGCTCTCTACATCTCTTTCTTTTGAACATTGCAATTTTAACTGTGTGTTTCTTTGAACGTAAATGTTAGACATTTAAATTTTTGATTTCATCACATTGATTTGTAAGTAAGAACTGGTTAAAACTGTTATAAGCGCCCTGTTATAAGCGCCCAGGCCTGTTCCGAATTCCGAACATTTTCAAAAAGTAAAAACGAAACGAAAACGAACGTTTTACTTTTTGTTCCCAATTCCGATCGAAATTGGGTTGTTTTTACTTTTCGACCTCGGTTTCGAAAACGATTCAAAAACTCATTTTATGTATTTCAGGTTGAATATAGCAGATAGAAGGTAAATTAGACTAAAACTGCGTTGTTCGAATTTTGTTATTCAATTAAAGCAACTCTAGCAGCTTTAAATTGCGAGGGTTATCGATTTCGAAAATTAAAGTGGAATTCAGAGCAGCGCGGTTTCATTTTTAATAAAATATTTCTTAATGCTTTTAAAAAAAATCTTTTTAAAAATACTTCAACTGCTTAAACTTGAAGTAGTGATGGTAATCGATTCTAAAAATCTTCAACATTATTATAATTTTCAGTTTATAATTTTAGGTATTTATTTTAATGCTTTAAATGGCATTTATTTTCAAAGCACACGTTTTGAAAGCGACAATTATTGTCGATTATCGGAGTTCGGAACAGCAGTCAACTGGTTTTGTGGTAAATCGACTCGTTTTCGGAATTCGGAGCAGACCCGATAATCTTATATTTTGTATTTCTGTACATCGAAAATCCTGTTCATCAAGTAAAGGTACTAATCTTTGTATTTTAAATGCCTTTGGATTAGCAAAGCTCTGTCTGTCTGTGGAACAGGATTGGACTGAAGGATCATCGCACGTCTCATTCGATTATTACTGGTCCCTGTTATGTATGATAATGATTCATTCCCATCCCACTATTTCACAGTGCTACTAAATACCATATACTTGGGTCTCTCTTCTTTAGGGCGTAGTATATAATAGAATTAATCTCTAATCAAAATTGCGCACAATTGCCTCTACAAAAACTAACACTGTACTATCAAATATCACGGAATGAAAATCAGCTGATGAAGTTAAGTTTTGTTAAATGTCGTTTTCCATTTTAATCCAATGTTAGAAGCTCCACAGCTGAAATTAAAATCAAATCCATAAAGACAAAGTGTCTTCAAAGCGATAGCTCTAAAAATGAGGATAACAGCCTTGATCTTGATAAAAAAAAAGAACAGTCCTAAGATCTTGTCTAAATAACTGCCTAAAAAAGCTACCTAAATATTCTGTTTCAAAAGTATGTGTAAGTTAGATCTGGTTAATAATGATAGATCTAATGTTAGTATAATGTGTATGTGCGGTTATTCAATAAGAACAAATAATAAGTAAACGAAAACAATTATAAAATGCAGATGAGCATTTACCTTCTGGGTCTTTTAATATGACTGTGGTACTGCGATCAACGATTCCTTTTTTATCTTCTAAAAAAAAGTATAAATTTCATAATTTAAAATGCAGTAGTGTTGTGACTCGAACTTTTATAGTTGGTGTGTAATTGCGTGTCTATTCGACAATATTATTATCAAATGGCCAAAAATACAAAACACCACGCAAATACACAAGGAGGAGTGAATTTTATAAATATCTCATTTTTTTTTTTTTTGCTTTCAAAAGTTTGTAGATGTGCAACAACAAAAAACTTTTATAAAAAAAATGTGCTAAAGAGTTGATCATGAAAATAAATAAATATGTAGTTAATTAAAGGGAAAACTGCAAGAAATTCGGGGTTTCTTCGTTATTTTGTGACATTTGTTCATCCGAACAGCTTATTTTTATCATAACTTTTTTTTTATCTTTGTTTATGGATCGACGATGTATCGATTTCGACTCAAGATTGTTAACTTTATAATCACGACTAACTTTGGGTTAGATTATTTACTATGACGTTGTATAAAACATAGGCCAACAAAAATAAATGAAATTGGAAAGCAAAAGTCACAGGCAATATAAATAATATACGACAGCTATTAACGACATTGAAGAGCAAAATGAAGTACGCATGCGTATAAATAGCAAAATTTCAAAAATGTATGAACAATTGAATTATATATAGCCTCTTTAGAAAACAAAAAACGGAGACCGGAAAACAGAAAACAGATCTTATTTGGATCGTTTAGTAACTCATTAATAATTAAGATATTTTTGCTATTTAAATTATGTAATTTGGATGACTTGACTGATATTTATTCAGCTGTACCATTTGTGCCTAACAATTTGCCTCGCTCATTTCTATATACTGACAGCCGCGATCAAATCTATCGAATCAATGAATATTATATTTTCCGATATGATACGGATACGGATCGTTTCTTTAGCTGTAAGATGAATGTAATTATAAATATTTACCCTTGACATCATCGTCCTCCAGAGTTGTGCTAGACGAATCAGTTGATTCCTTCACCTGAGATCCGTCCCCTTTCTTAGTTATCATGCTTCTGCCTAAAAGATTGAGATTGAGATGATTCTCTTGATAAAAGTATTACATAAAGATAAAAATGCACATATCTACATACTGGAGAAGTTCCTGGTGGCCAGCATTGTGGTTAGTATAGCACCTTTAAGCTTGCGACGAGCATTGAACTTCTTGAGACAGTCCACTGTTTCCTGGCGATGGACTACAGAAGCCACACGTTCCCGTTGCTAACATTTTTAAAAGAATTCCAATATTCAATGAACTTGAATCGAAATCGAAATTCATTTAGAATGCGAGTACGTACACAAATCCATGGATGTTTTAGGGCTTCGGCGGCTGTTATTCGCTTATTTGGATTTACAGTGAGCATTTGATTAATTAAATTTTTAGCCTCTGGAGTGACAGTGTCCCATTCTGGCGAAGGATACTGAAGGAGCAATAAGATTTTAAAAGGATTTAATCATGAGAATAGCATTTAAGGGGGTATTCTAGTGTAGAATTTTTTTTTCCGAATCGTTTTTCTCGAAACTACTTTTTTCGAGCTGGCGGTAAGGATATCTAGAGTTCCAATGAACCGATTTACTTCAAATATGGAGAGGATGTTCTTTATACACCTCTTCATCGCATGAACCTTGCCCAAAACTATAACTTCTCATTAAGTATTTTTAAGAAATTCGGAATTGATAAAAAGAATATATTGAATATATTGATATTCAAACTGCCGCCATTTTTAAACACACATTTTTTTTAACGTATCCAAGGATCATACGATAGCGGCATTTATAATAATTAAGAAAATGTCAGTTTTTTATGTTTCAGATCACAAGGAGGGTTGGAATCATGCACGCCAGGACGCTCTCTTTTTTTGGACCCTCCCCCCACTTTGACTGCTCATAACTTTGTCAATTTTATTTTATTTTTTTTTTTTGGTTAATTTTTTTATGTAATAATTAAACATCAATAAACAAATGATAAACAAATGTATAGTTAAAATATTTTTTGTTTTCTTTGTACAGCGCTTCAAAAAACCGGGCGAAATTCATGCCTCTGCACTAGAATACCCCTTTAAGATAGATTAAATAAAACTCTTACATCGTACGCTCCAGCCTTGATTTGTGAGTACAGTCGATGTTGATCCTCGTCCCAAAAAGGCGGATAGCCAACAAGCAATATGTACAGAATGACACCTATATAGGTATGTAAATAAAGTTAAAGTCAAGAATGTTAATGAATGATAAGAAACAACAAAAAACATAAGATTCTGGGTTAAAAATCATTATCTTACAGTAAACATATATAAAATGTGGTATTGTTTTTTTGCTTACCGCATGCCCATATATCTACCGATTTGCCATATGGCTCCTTCTTCAATACCTCGGGCGATAGATAGCCGGGAGTGCCGGCAAATCCGAACCATGCCTGATGATCGCCTTGTACTTCAATGGCTAGACCAAAGTCAGCGAGTTTCACAGCTGCACCCTTTGCCTTACTAGCCAATAGTAAATTCTCTGGCTTGAGATCTCGATGCACCACACCATTCTGGTGGCAGTGATTGACCGATTCCAATATTTGTTGAATACAATGTGATGCATCAGCCTCTGAATAAAATTCACGTGCAACAATATCTTCGAATAGTTCACCACCAGTTACACTGTAAAATGCATTTATGGTCAATTTGGTTGATTTTTGCTAGTCGTACTCGTATTTTCATTGAATATCTTTTTTTTTGTTTTTGTTAGTTTAGTTTGTGGTTTTTAAACAACTTTGTGTTAGTACTAAGCTTACATGTATATGTAATTAGTAATTTGTAATTAAGTGTGCAAATTTTAAGGGAATTACATATCGTACATGTATTGTAAGTTAAATAAGAACTCAAAGGGGAAAGGATGAACTATGAATCTCAATAAACAATAGTCAAGTCATTGTATTGCTTTATTCCACAGAGACCCAAAAGTTGTTGTTGTATTTAAAAACATCGATATTAACAACCTCATTAGGTAGCATTTGATTTGAGTGGTTACTTACAGGTCGAAAACAAGATAATGATAGTTCTCCTCCTGAATGCTGTCATGCAATCGAACTGAAAGGGTTTCAAGTTAAACAAATAATATCATTAATAGTATAGTAATACTCCCATTCGAACTAAACTACATATATAAGCTGAATGCAATCAATCAATCTACATTATCCATATACAAATAAATCCAGTTGCATACCGATGTTAGGATGGTGTAATTTTCTACAGATGCGAGCCTCTCGCTCCAATTTCTGAAAATCTGTAATTGGAAAATTTAATTGTAATTGTTAATAGTATTTAATGGCTCTAAGTAAGCGGTGGGCCCACATGGGCTCCGGGAGCTAGCGGCTGATCTAAATGGATCCAAATGATTTACCTCTTGCTGTTAGCTTCTTGGTATTAATAATCTTTGCTGCAAACTCGAATCCCGTTGATTTTTGGACACATCTTTTTACGATCGAGAAGGCGCCCCTGCAAAAATCAAATGTATTATTATTATGTTCATCTTCTTTAAAAGCGCCATTTGTATTAACATACTTTCCAAGTTCTTCTTTGATATCATAATTGTCGGAAAAACGCGTACAGGCTGCTGGAGCAGCCATCGCGATGGCACACTTGAGAAAATCTATTGTGTGTGTTGTCTAAAAGGGTCTCGCACTTGACCGACCAGATTATGTCCGTAGTTTGGAATCAATTATGTTCAATATGCTATTTTCTCTCTCGACTCTCGATTCGTTAAATCACTTCTATTTATTCTTTTGATTTTCGTGGGCGACGCTTTCTTAGTTGGCGCTTCTGAAGAGAATATAGAAAAGATAAAGACAAAGCAGATTTGAATGTGATGCAAAGACACTTGTTAGTTATTTTATGTTTGATAGAAATAGAATGATGAATCAATGAAAGTCAACCCCTTTTACTATTCATCGATTTTTCCCTTGATGGAGCTTTCAATATCGGTTGGATTAAGAAATATATCGTATATATCTTAAAAATGTGGACAAATTGTTACTTAACCTTTCCCAGAAGAAGGTTTGACTGGAAATCAGCCAAGAATATGTATAAATAAAATTTGTTAAGGGTTTAACTGTTTTTATAAAATAATAAAAGACAAATATATGAATATTTTTAATTGTCAAAACATTTACTGGTACGTACAAAAAAGTTTGTAACCGATTATGCAAGTTTTTACTGCAAAGCCAACTCGACCAAGGAAGAGCAATTTAACTTGTTGCGAATGTATGTATGTATGTATGTAAGTTAACTGATAACTGTACATACAGTTTTATATGTATGCAGACAAAAACAATCACAGGTGCATGTATACATACCACGAATGTATATTCATATACAGTTAGCCAAGTACATTTTTCCACACATTAAATAATTTTAGATTTTATTTTAAAAGAAAATAAATACTTTTTTTCTCTTTTCTTTTTTTTTCTCTAATTTTATTATAGATTTAAATGGTTCCCAAAACAAGTTAATAAATAATTATTTCACTTATATTTTTTTTGTCAAAACTGTTACTTGACATACTGTATATACGTACGGGTCTACATAAACATACATACATACATACAAACAGGCAGGTTACTCTCTCGCTTCCATATTCCATTCCATTTGCGCTGCGCATGAATTTTCCACCGTTATTCCAATTGCCAGTAATGTCTACCGCAGGGAGGGAGGTAATCAAAATATGAGCGCATACATACATATGTATAAATACACGGTATACACATATCCATATGTACCTATACGTTTTAGTATATACTGGAGTATCAAAAATCGTAAGGGGATATATGTATGAATGTATTTGCGATTAACTTCTGTTCATATATGTAAATGCTAAGGATGCGTAAATATATATACACAAGTATACAGTAGTCGCATTCTCCTTTTTAATCTATGTATATAAATTTAATGTTATTTTATTTTTTTTTAAGTTTTGCACATAAAATTTAGTACATTATGTATGTATGTCTGTATGTCAAATCAAATTCAGGACATGTGAATCTACAGTATGTCAAGTAATTTATTATCTTAAAGATTAAGTTGACCAACAACTTGTATATTTTAGAAATCGCAACGATTCTCAATTTTTTTAAATTCTTTTAACTTGGGTTAAACTATAATAAAAACAAAAACCAAGTAACTGGATTATTTTTTTTTTAAGAATATATATGTACAGATGTCAATAAAAAGATATTTTCCTGTACACTCGCATTTAAAGTATGTACGATATGTATATATGTATTTAATTGCTGTCCTTAGAAAATTGGGCGAGGCTTAAACGGACCGGAACGACTGAAATATGAATATACAGATAGTCAAGTAATTGTTAACAATATACAAAATTCAGATATTTGATTTATCGTAGATTTTTTAAATAATTAAACCCAATGTATGTCAGTATATGTAATGTTAAAAAAAATCATAAAAATGTAGTTTTTACAATATTTTCTCTTTGCTAACACAATTACTTGACATACTATATGTATGTACATATGTATGTGCATGCATATGTTTGTACATACATATGTCTGCTATTGAACACATCTTCGCAATTTTACATGTAGAAATGAAATATATATGTATATGACATATGTACATACATATACGTATGTCGGGTAGGTTTGTATAAATATAGATACATATGTAGATATGAATTGATGTACTTAATATATGTACATTATTCCAAATGGACACACATATGAATATACTTTCTATAATTCACAGACACACACACACGCACTTATGTGAAAAATACCCACGCATATAGAAATTGAATATATGGAAACATTTTATATATGTATATGTATGTATGCTATATTTATATATGAACGTATATTTTTGAATCTCTCCCGTGGATCCGATAATAAACAGCGGTAAATTTAACATAAAAACGTTCATAAATACATATGTATGTATATATGTGTGTAGAAATGTATTCGTCGGTTTCCTTCAACGATGCAAATATTCACATACATATGTACATACATACATATGTATATCTAATAAATAGGAATATACACATTATCCATATGTAGTTCACTTATGATATAAAAGTAAATGTATGTATCCATTAAGTGAATGAATAAGTGCATTAAGAATTTTCTATGTCTGCACATACATACATATACATATATATATATGTATATATTAAATGTGTTACACTATTGTATATTTGTATATATACACGGTTAACGGGAGCAGGCGACACGCGACTTATATACATACGTACGTACATGTGTATGTATGTACTAAGTATTGTATTGTATCGAGAACGTCCGTTGGTTGGGAAAGCGAATTCATTACTGACGGCAGCATCAGGAGTATGCTATAGAATTGCACATCTATATACATACATACATACATATACTTTACATTTCTGTATCCCAGGTCGCCTCTATGCTCTCACATTTTTTGTATATTCGCTCTGACTTAACTATTGGATTTGCTAAACACTAACGCAGTGGAGAGAAAGGCCGAGAGAAAGTCTCCACTTTTTGGCGCATGGCCGACTGACCAAAAGCTTTTCCTCCTTTGAACAACTTGAGGCTTTCAAATCTTGGTTAAAATTATCGATGTTAAAACATGTGCTGTTTAATAAATGCAGATACATTACATAGCAAATACTTTTAAATAGTATTTTTTCGTCACTTGCAGGAAAACAAGAAATATCATTTAGTACATGGTGGAATTGATAAAGTAAATTTATGAGAGCAAAAGCTCTCTCATTGCAGATTCTTTCAAAGCAAAACATCGTAGGGTATCTTCTAGTCGCTGATCGACACGCTGATCGGCAATAAATTAGCTTTTACACCTACGCTAAAAGATGTCAAGCAATGGTTTTGACAACGTAATTCATTAATTTCTTCTCTCTTATCATAAACAATTTAAAAACCAAATAATGTGATTTATTGGGTTTACTTGTGTTTAAACATATGTGCAAAGTATTCTTTGTCAAAACAAAATCTTTACATGCTGAAAGTTTGTAGACGTACTTTTTCACAGGGTATTGCAAAAACAACCGCAGGTTGTGGCCAATCCGGTGTCCGGACATTCCGGCGCTATTTTTATCGTTGAATATGTGCACAATTATATACTGCTTCCGAATTTCACTCCATTTATTTCCTGGTTTCCTTAAATGATGCCGACTGTCGGTGGTTTTCTTTATTATTTGTGTTAATTGTTGTTGTGTCGTTTTCGTTCTGCATCAATCAGCTGATTGCATTGGCAAAAAAGGTGGCAATCTTGGTAAATGTGGCGGAAATAACAATAGTGGTATTCCGGGAACCGTTTTAGATTTGGTTTAGATTTCGTAGTCAGCTGTTCACAGCTGCTCCATACAAAATTTTTAGTGTGCCCAGAGCAAATCAGGGAAATGTGGTCTTACTAATTGATTTCGTGAAATCTGCTCCTGAGGCTGATTTCGTTTGAATTTCGATTTGGTTTCAAATTAAATCTCATTATTTGTGTGACATTTGGTGTTTGTTTACTTCTGCTTTCATATCAATATGGAGAGCATAATTCTTATGCATTTAAAGTTTTTTTAAAGAAATAAATATTTGTTTAATGCTTTTTAGGATGCTTACCAGCTGTTCACGAAATCTAAAACTAATCAGTGTGCAAAAAGGATCGTTCCGTCAACAGATTTAGATTTGGTTAAAAATAATCTAAACCAAATTTAAAACGGTTCCCGGTTTTTTTTTAAAATTAGTTTTGAAACTTTCACAGGAGTTTTATTATATTTTTTCGATTTCTAAATATTTTTTTTTAAAATTTTATACAAATTCACTTTAAACTTTATTATTTTAGAAAATTTATAATTTTCTTGGTTTATTGAATTTTGTACTTAATTGAATAATAATAAATAAATATATTTAAATAGATTAATTAATTTCCATTAGATAAATGAAATGGCCCGACTTCTATCACGACTATGTGGCAATCTTGGCCCAACTTTTTCAAAACAAGGTGGCAGCCTTGGCTTCCAAATTAAGGTTGCCACACAGCTGCAAGATTTGTCTCTAAATTAATTTGTTAGAGGTGTGTGTGTTGTCCCCGATGTTTCGATGTTTGCTGAACACATAAAATTTGTTGGAAACGGTTATTAAATCTGTAAGTCTCATCTGTAAAAGAGATTGGTACTAAACATATTTCTCATATTATTTTTAAATTCTTTCCTTCCAATATTTTAGTGGGTCGTAATTATCAGGATGTTTAGTTTTAGTTGTATATAAAAACATTCGATAGTGGCCTAACAAACACCAATGGCTCCGATGTTTTGCAAACATCGATGTTTCTCCCCACCTCTATTTTACTAACTTTTTATTGAAATTTATTTTGCAGACTGTTTGCAATGCTTTCGATATTTCCCATCTCTAAAGTGTGACCACTCTACCGGCTCTTTTTCTCTCCTTAGCGAGCAAAAATAATTAATTAATTAACCCTTAACCCTAGCTGGAAAAGTGGCCACCTTGTTCTGGCAGGACTGCCAACATTTAACATTTCAGTATTTAATTTAACATTTCAGTATTTAATTTAACATCACCTCCGTATGTTCTGTTAAATGTATGTTAGTCCGATCTCTCGCTCTTCGTTTTTCTTTGCTTTCTTCTTTCTCGCTCGCACAAAAAACATCGGTAAAATTTGGTAGAATCGGTAGAATTTTCAAAATTCAATTAAAAATATATAAAAAACTAAATTCGAAAAAGCAACAAAATCCAAAATTAGGTAAAATAATAAGCTTTCTTTTGAAATTGGTTTGGTCCAATTTGGCCCACGCGTTGCGAAGTTAGGAAAAAAGTTGTGAAAAAAATCTTAAAATATTGAGAAAATTGCAACAAAAATTTTCAAAATTCTAGCTTGAAAATTTCGAATGCGCCACTTTCAGATCGCCCGCTCTTTGAAAAGAGCTCAAATTTTGAGCTCTTTCACCGGCGAACAGAATTAAGCAGAAAGTTGCAGGTTAGAGTAGAGCAGAAAGCGTTTTGCCTTGAGAGCAAGCGAGCGCGCCTGCACAAAACTGCTGCAGCGTTTTGTTTTTCTTCGGTTGTCATCTCGTGTGAATTTTAATGGCCGCCGCCTTACATGTGGTTGGTGTGTGCTGCGGAGTGTTGCCAACTCTTCGGGTCATGAAAAAGCCAAAATAGCCTTTGAAAAAAGCTAGAAAAAGCCAGTAAATTTTGTTGGTAGCTAAAAAAAACGCTAGAGTAGTAAAACGATATTTTTATTGATTTCATCCAGTGTTTTTGGTTCCGCACAACAATCCCAAGTGGTCAATTGGGCTGACAGATGAATATGTGGCAATATATAAACATAATGCCGCCTCTTGTTGGCAGGTTTTCAAAGAAGTTGATGCAATTTGTATTGTATTTTGTATTTTGTTCGTCTGTGCAAAAGATGAAGACTTATGCTAGATCTGCAATATTTGCAAAAGCATTTTCCATCATCCTCTGCATCTAAAGCCAGCAAATCTTTAAATGTTTTTTAGACATTTTCACCTTACACTCGCGATCGATTCCAATTGTGAAATACCTCGTAAGTGATTGTATAAAAATCGATTCAATTGATTTCATAGTTGCCATTCAAATGGATAAAATACTACAAAGTATTTAAGTGTAGGATCGTATAGCATAAAAATACATGAAGCTACCAGATAATTTTAAGAAGCTAAAATTATTTTTTAATTCTGTAATTCCCGCTACCCGCTATTTTACAATTTATCCCGCATTTGCCAGTTGCAACCCACTAAATCTATCGGGAAAATAGCTAAATTGGCAACACTGGTGCTGCGTCGAAACAGAAACGAAAACAAAGAGAGAGAACGAAAAGGAATTTATTTTGCAGACTGGTGGAGAAATATCATGTCTTTATATATACGTAGTAAATGCTAACAAGGATATAGCGGCTTTATTCACTCAAGAGACTTGTCTGCTTTTCAACGAAGAATCGATCAATCGGGCGAGGCTTGTGTACAATGGATTCCTTGGAGGAGCAATTAAGGCAATTAACAGTATTGAATAGGAGTGACGAAGGATATGTGAGAACCGGGAAAGTAGCAGCCTTGGTGGAGAACTTGCAGCAGAAAGTGTCCGCTGAACAATGTAATGTTCATGGGAAGACTAAAATGGCACCAACGATTCCACCAAAACCTTTTCGGAAATCAATGGAAATGCCTCAGGTACACTGATAAAAAAAATGCATTGTATTTTGTTATATTAATTCACACTTGATGTTGAAATCAACAAATAACAAATAATTTAATACACAATATATTTGGTTTTGTCAGGTGCCACTCAGCAAACTGGTTACGGATACTCGAGAGCCATTATATTCGCAGCCGCTGCATAGCTTGGAGTTGGGTGTTAATAAAGATCTGAAGACTGAAAGGGGATCAGCATCTATACTTTTACGCAAACAGCCGCCGATTTATGCAACAAAAAGTGCCGAAAATTCAAGCGGCAGCCAATCGACTTTGGACAATCCAGCTGTATTGGAGCAACAACTGGAAGCCCTGGCGTACCATAAATTGCAGATGGAAAAGAGAGGTCTGTTGGGTTCCAAGGCTCATCCAGCTGAACAACTAGTCACAAGCATCCCGAAACTATCCTCAACATCTCTAAGTGGGCGTAACTTGACCAACCAAAATGCTTCGATTTATAACAATTTAAAAGCATGCCCAGATAATGCCCAACCTAAATATATGCATTTATCGACGCGTTCCGAAAATAGTGCTAGTACACTATATTCAAATATACAGCAAGCATGTTCACAGAAAAGTAAGTCCTTTAAGTCATATTTAAGATATATTTATAGGTACCTCATACGCTTCAATAACTTTGCCATTAAAGATTTAAATCCAATTTCAACCATGGAGCCGTTGCCTGGGCAACTTTCAATTTTTACGAACTGTTTGTCAAAAAAGGATTTCGATGATGAGCTACCACCGCCACCAAGTCCAGTAAGCTCCTCTTACAGCGAGCTGCGGCGAGCTAGTGATGTTTTTAACAAGGCACCAGTAAATCTACAAGAAAATAACGCAATTCAACTGGCAATGCCCGTAGTTTCACACGGAAACTATGCAAACCATTATGCACACAACACAACTCCTAAGGTAAACGGAATCACATATTTTTTGGTGCTCCATTCACATTTATTTATTTTTATAAATTTCAGTATTATCAAAGCAAATCATGCGCGGACTATTATGGATATGGTGGATTATCTCAGGTACATAAAATGAAGCTATGAATGTAATAAACTTAATTGCTTCTGTTTATTTGTTTTTCCTTTTGTTTTGTAGAGCTCTTCTACATATGATTCGATATATGAGCCCATTAATCCCCGTCCGCCTACCGATATCTCATTACGAGCTAATTATAATATGTATGCGAATATCAATCAAAGCAATATACCGATCAATTCGCCATGTGGGGGCAATATTTTAACCGCAAATAGTGAGAATAGTCCAATGTACTGCAGTGGAGGAATCGATATTGATGAAAGTGTAACTCCAAATAGCACAAGCTATTCGCAAAGGGATGCAGTTGTCGAGAATCAAAGCAATTACCATTTAACACCCATTGATTCGACGAATGAAGTTGAGAGTTATGGTACGTCATTTATTTAATTATCAATTTCATTATAGTATCTTATATTATATATGTCTTGTCTGTTAGGGCGTTGTTTCAAGTGCGGCGAACGCGTTTTGGGTGAGAACAGCGGTTGTACGGCAATGGATCAAATTTATCACATTTCGTGTTTTACTTGCACCGAATGCCAAATAAATCTGCAGGGAAAACCATTTTATGCACTGGAAGGTAATCCCTTCTGTGAATATGATTATCTACAGACCTTGGAAAAGTGCTCCGTTTGCCTGAAGCCAATTTTGGAGCGGATTTTGAGGGCCACCGGCAAACCGTATCATCCACAATGCTTTACTTGTGTTGTCTGTGGAAACAGTTTGGATGGTAAGAATAAAGTCTTGCTTACTTTTATCATTATCAAAACTAAAAGAAATTTTAAACTAATGATTTGACCATTTGAAAACCATTTAAAATTCAGAATTTAAATTTGACTTTAAAGTTTTGCTCGTCCAACGAATGAAACCACAGTGGACATCAATGGAAAGGTCATTTAAATTCCGTTTGAATAATACAAAACTTTCCTTAACCCATTAAATACCCATTAAATATTTCAAATTTTTGTAAAAGTCTACTTTTGAAACTTTTTTCCTCGGGCTTAAACAAAAAATGTTTTGATGCAAAAAGTTTCTCCAAACAAAACTAATAGTGACTGCAAAAATAAATATTTAAAAATCTCTTCGCTAGTATTTTTTATGATTTTTTGAAAATTTTTAAAAAAAAGATTTTTTAACATATTTTTCCTCTTTTTGATACAAAAAGTGGCTTTTTAGTAATTTTCAAAAAATCATAAAAAATACTAGCGAAGAGATTTTTGAAAATTTCTTTTTGCAGTCAGGTTTGATTGTAATGTCAAAATAACTGTCGTTTCTATTAATATTTCCATAACTGTATATATTAATTATTTCTTTTTATTTTAAGATTAAACATTTGATTTTTATTTTCAGCAATTCCATTTACAGTTGATGCCACTAATCAAAACTACTGCATTGCTGATTTTCACAAGTAGGTTTCCACTCTTTTTACATACATTTGGGCTTTATATTAAATTAATTATTAATATTACCCTGTGCCCATTGAAAATGGGCAATTAAGAGTATAAAGTGAATATAAGATAAATTAAAAAAACGAACGATCTGTTGAAAATCAAGTTTTCGTATTGAAAACTTTTGTTGCTTGAGATATCTCAACTAATCTGACAGAATATGCATCTCGAATGGACCTATATATCCTGAGCAAATTTGTTTAAAATCGGACCACTATATCATATAGCTGCCATAGGAACATTATATTAATGTGATAAACTCAAAAGTCGATTTCTGGCACACATAACTGCTTCTCTTGGGATCATATTTGATCATATTTGAACTATTGAGAATTTGTGGTTATTAATTAATTGTTAAAGTGTAATAAAATATGTCAATCAATGGAATATATCTTAAAAGCTTTTAACATTTTTTTTTAAAACCGAAGAGGTTTTGATTGAAACAGGTTTTAGTTCTGCAAAATCAGTGAAGCGTGTCTTTATGAATTTTAAAGTGACTGTTGTCGGATTTCTTATTTTAAATATAGAAAATTCGCACCTCGATGCTGTGTGTGTAAAGAGCCCATTTTGCCAGAGCCCGGTCAAGAGGAAACTGTACGCGTAGTTGCGCTAGATCGAAGCTTTCACTTGGAATGCTATAAATGCGAGGTTAATCATCAGCATAATTTTATGAAGCCAATATTTAAAATTAATTGCATTAATATTTTACCCATCAGGACTGTGGCCTCCTACTATCCTCGGAAGCGGACGGACGAGGATGCTATCCTCTGGATGATCATGTTTTGTGTAAAAGCTGCAATGCTCGTCGTGTTCAAGTTTTGACAAATCGCATGAACTAAGGTTCTATAGTAAGATAGAACAGCTTGTTATTATTTATAATTATTAAAATTCTCGTAATCGTAATTATTATCACTTGAATAGATATCGTATACATTCCAGTCAAATGTGTTAATCAACTCATATAATTAATTAGTAATCCGTAAATTTCTATCCATAAATTAAATCATTTTAACGCAAGGCCGTTAAATAATATACTCACCAGTTAATTGTACGTGTATTTGTAAACACGCATCTGATAACATTCTTATGTATGCATTATAATCATAGCATACTTTTATGCTGACTTTAATAAATGTGAAATCTAACTATCAACCTGCTGCTGATTCTGTTGTCTGTTCGCCTGGTACTTCAGTGGGTGAAATGTTGAGAGACTCAAGCAGTGAGCGTTGCTTAACAGTGTTGCCAACGCCTCTACACAAAAAAAGGCCGGATAAGCCAAAAAAAAAAAAGACAAAAAACGGAGAGATTTTTTTTTAAAGGACAAAAGAATCTTGACATGCAATGTTTTCTTATTAATACATATAATAATAATTAAAAAATATCATAGCTTTAAAAATTACTATAACATTGAAAGTATTAGCTCTTTATTGAAAACAGTAAAACATTTTCCACAGGAAACGCATCAATTGTTTTTTTTTAAATTTCAAAGATATTCGACGATCCGAAAATGAATATATTACATGGCGCTTAGATGTATTTGATAAATTCTATGAGCGACTTAGAACAATGGCCGTGTTAACCAGAACTTATCAATCATTAATCATGTATCACAAATCAAACAATTTTTAATGGAAAAAATGTTAAGGAAAAATCAAAGTTGTCATTTCTTTTTTTGTCAAAGCTTTTAATATTTTTAAAAAAAATTCAACACAGATTGGCGCAAAATTCTTAATGGAATAGGAATCAACACAGCAAAAGGCCAGATTTAAGATAATAGTTGACATATTGCATTAATAAATAATTAAGCCAATATTGTATGCGCATTAAAATTTTATAAGAGAAAGTTTAAAGCACTTTCCTAACCATATTCCTTAAAAATACGCAGATTCCAACGTCTTTTTTACATTTTTTTTAAGAAGACTAAATAAGTATTAATAATGTGGTTTCCTTATTAATTTTGTCCTATTTATTTTCAAATCTTGTGTTTTGTTGATTACGATTTGTTGTATCGATAACAAAGCATCACAATCACATAATTTCAGCATACTATTTTGGTGATGAATTTTCAGTCATCATTATCACAAAAATTTAGATCATGACTTCTAATCACTGCCGTTCACTAGAATAATCATACAAATTTCATCGATATTCTGTTGTCGATTTGTTCTGGTGAACACGGCCAATGAAAAAAGGATAAAATAAATTTAAAAAAAAAACACTACCGGATAGGGTATGTTCAAAAATTTGTCCAGTAATCGCAGTCTTAAAAAGGGCAAAATGTGTTCACAAAAAGGACAAAATGACAACACTGGCTGCTGCATGACTTTGTGAAAGGCTTTCGATATCGGAAAAACAATATGATATCGATGCCACGTAGTTGTAATTAATAAATTGTATAAGAAAGGCAATTTTTCCAGATAGGGGACGTTTTAAAATTTTTCCGGAAATCGCAGTTCCAAAACGGACAGATTGGCAACACTGTTGCTTAGTGACCACCAGCAACAGCAACAACAGCAACAACAACAACAACAACAACAATAACAATAACTATACCAACTACAACAACAATAAGAAAACTCTGATTCATTGTACGTTTCATTTGTAAGCTGTTTTTAATAATTTAACTGAGAATTAAAAATTTCTTAGGTAAAAAATGCAGTTAAATCAATCATTTGACTTGATATAATATAGAAATGGATGGTTTCACGCGGCCTTGGCCTTCTTATTTGGCACAAAGCTGGTCGACTTGATGGCGCACTTGTGTTGACCAAAGAGTCCCTCGACGGTCCCACATCGGCAATCACTGACTGTTTCGGTCTTGAAGAGTGTGTCGGCAATGGAGGATGTGACCTGGTTAAGTACCTTCTTCTGATCGGCGGCCTTTAGCTTGTCAAAGTTCTGTGTTGCAAATGCCCAGCCCCCATTGTTGAGTACAAAATCGATGCCCATATCATTTTCAAACTGCAGTTTGGGTCGCTTTTTGTTATCCTTGCCATCCAAAGTCGCAACTAAACGTGCATTAAATCCTGCAAAAAAGAAAGAACATTTTTATTACAAATATATTTTATTTGTGTGTATATTTGAATACTTACCAACTAGTTTCTCAGCTGGTACGCCCTCTAAAGCAAGTCCCTTAATAGGTGCGATTAAATGAAGCAGAGCACCATCGAACTTGGTCAAAGTTCCGGTGATATGAGCGCGAACGAGTTTCAACTGTGGGAAGAAGTGAAAAAGTATTAATTTAAAAGTATTAACTTTAATTTGTAAATTGAAATATTATGCTTTAGACTTACCCAATTGGTATACTCGAGGGAATCACTTCGGACGCCAATGATGCTCTTGGCTGCGCCGGCACGGAATGGATAATCCAAAGCCAATTTGAAGGCGTTCTCATCGGACTGCGGCACAATGGTCTTGATGAATCTCTCGAGCAGTTTGTAAGCCTCGAGCACTCTCTTTTCCGTGATGATTTGCTCGACACAATTGTCGCAGAAGTTCTTGGGTCCATTGAGCTGAACGTTGGCCACATTTCCCTTGTAGTTGATCTTGCCATTGTCGCTGGTCAGCAGAGCCGGATAACGCTTCGTTTCATCAAAGGCAATAACGCCGACTTGAACGTCGGTGAATCCACGGCTCTTCAGAGCATCCCGAATCTCGGTTATGGCCGGTGCCACAAGATTGGCCAGTACCTTGGGTGTGACATTCACATCGACGACAAAGACAACATCCGCCTTATTGGTCGGCGCCTTCACGGTGAACTCCTCGCCGAGCTCACGCTGGCCCACAGGGCCGGAGCACTTGAGACAACGGGCTGGCAGTAGTACCAATTTGTCCTGGTGCTTCAGTGCCGAGCCATAGGCCAGGGCGAATGTGCAGGCCACAGATTCCTTATCCTTTTCGGGCACATCCTGGACGGCAACGTCGCACGCCTTCCGATATGGTCGGGAGTCCAATGCCAAGTAATTCAGGGCCAGTGTCGAATCAATGCCAAAGATCTCGCTGCATATATCATTGCGATTCTGTGTCTCCAGCTGCGCCTTGTTGAATGCCACCGGATTGCACTTGCCAATGCCATAATCATTGCCCAAGGCGGCAGAGTCACTGGCGAGGGTTCCATCGACGAGCAGATAGTCATCATAGGGCTCGGCATTGCCGTTGCCCAGCAGACCGCGCGTCTTGCTCGTGTAGAAGCCGTTGACCAGCACCTGGCAGACCTTCAAGTCCGTCGTGCAGACGACGGTCACGCCGTAAACGGAGTGCAGATAGACGGTGTGGAACTTGCGCCAGGCATGGAGACCGGGCAAGTGTTGGGGATACTCGACGGGCTTGTTGTTCACCTTGAGTGCGGTGGCATCGCTAACCTCCATGTAGTTGCCATCCCTGTCGACCAGTGTGACGGCCTTCAGTTTGCCATCGTTGATCTGGGCAATGACCGTAAAGTTGTTGTCCACGCTGTCCTGGGCGAGGATGTATTTACAGTTGCCGGGATAGGCGTACGTCTGACCATCGAAGCTGAACACATGCTGTCCGTTCACCAGCTGGCCGTGCAGCTCGAACTTCTGGAAGAACATCGAGTAGTACAGCCAGGATGTGTACAAGTCTTGCTTGCTGAACACATTCTCCCAGTTCTCATTCAATATGAAGTTAATCACGCTTGAACGGAACGAGAACACGGTCGGTATCTTGGCCAGCTCGTCGAAGTAGTGGGGCAGATAGGATGTCCAGCCCTCCAGATCTGTGCCAGCAACATCTGAGCCAATCACACCCGCACCGTTCTCAATGGCCAACCAAATGGAACGCAGCGATTTCACCAACAGCCTGGACAGATCCTCCAGCCATTGGTCGTCATTGATCTGCTGTTGCTTCAACTTGGCCTCCAGATAATCGTGCAGCTTCTGCAGCAACTCATTCGTCTCCGGCGTTTGAGGCAATATGTGCAATTGGGTGAAGATGTTGTTCAACAACTCCAATGTCTGTTCAACCAGTTTCCATTGCTTGATCTTCGCAGTGATTTCATCGCGCAGGGCTTCGAATGTCGGCAACTTGGCTACATATTCCTTAATCTCCTTGATTGCTTCTTCGCCAAGATCGACAATCTCCTTGAACAGCTCCTGGGCTGCTTCGTACACCGGTTTAAGCGTCTCGTTTATTGCCTTGCCATAGTTCTTCAATGCGGGTCCGTATTTCTCCAGCCAGTCGATCATGCTCTTGAATGCCTTCTGGTACACATTCACGATTTCCACACGAAGTTGTCCAATCAGTTGTGTCGTTGATACAACCAATTGCTCCCAGGCCTTCAATATGGAGTTCTTCCACAGTTCCTGCAGCTTCTCAAAGACCTCCTCGAATGCCTTGTGCAATTTCTCATACTGCTCCGAGAGTGTCTTTGATGCTTCATCGACAAACTTATTAATCTTTTCAAAGAGATCGCGTCTGGATTTGAAAGAAGACAAAATTGAGAATATAAATATCACAATACTTAATATTTACTTACATGTTATCAATGAGATGTGCCAATGTGGGATCGGACTCGAGTTCTTTAACTATCGATTTCAACTGAGTTTCGTAGCCGTTCCTCAATTTCTCAAAGTCCGGAGCGCTCTTCTTGACCAATTTGAGCTTCTCATCAAGATCAGCACGAACCTTTTCAAAGCGTTTCTTCAGTTCCTCCGTAATGACATCCGTTTCCTTTTTCACTTCCGATTCGAGGGTTTCCTGTAACGAATATGCAATTATTATTTCCAAAGTTAAGTTAAATTTAATTAAAGCCAATTAAATTTTATCTTTTGAGTTTTAAATATACTTTGTAAATATTATTTGAGTTGTTGAATTTCAATAGTTTTTGTAAATCGTATTTTGATTTTTGGTCAATAATTGAATTCTAAATTGATATTAAATTTCGTAATGAATTCAGATCATACTTACTCATATTTATTAATTCAAAAATTAAATTAAAACCAATTCAAATCTTATACTTATTTTTATCTTTTGAGCAGAGTCTGCAAATAAGAGTTATGAATGCTAATTTCAACTAAAAAAATCAATGTGAAGGAAATATGCTATGGTAAAATGGTATACACCAAAATTCCTATTTCAGTCGGGACTATCGATATCAGCCAAAAACTTATATTTTCAATTTATAAGATATAAATCAAATTTAATTCTTATTTTTAATTTGTATTTAAAATGTCAAAAATAATCATTAAAATTCAATTTTTAATAAAAAGTTGTGAAATAACACTTATTTTTAATTTGTTCATTAAAAATAAAAAAAAAAGAATTGATTTTGATTTGTATTTTAAAAGTTACAAATAAGAGTTATTCCGTAACTTTTATTTTAAAAATCATAAAAAAAGTAAATTGATATTTTTTTTTGGTATTCTTATGACTTTTAGTATATATTTGGCATTTTTAATATCAATTGGTATTTTATTTGCCAATAATTACTTCATAAATATATTACTGAAACAGAACATAGAAGAAAAAATGAAATGTAATAGAAAAAGTCGGATCCTTAATTTCGACCTTAAAGGACATGTGATGCATCATATGAAAGATCTCGCATCATAGATCAAGAATATTTTTAAATTTTGGTAAAACACGACTCGGTTCAAAAGATATTCACATTAACTTTTATTTTTTGATTTTTAAAATAAAAGTTACGGAATATCTCTTATTTGTTACTTTTAAAATATGAAATAAGTGTTATTTCACAACTTTTATTAAAAAATTGAACTTTATCGATTATTTTTTACTTTTGAAATAAAAATTAGGAATAATGGTTATTTCGTAACTATAAAATAAAAATTTGAAAATTATTGCTAATTTGCAATTTTCATTTTAAAACTTATATCAGTTACGGTCACTGCTTTTGAGTTTTAAATTGACATTATAAATATTATTTGAGTTGTTAAATTCCAATAGTTTTTGTAAATCATATCTTATAAAAAAACACCTATACGAGGTAAAAGTCTAGTGACGAAAACGTTTTCATGCCCCAAAATTTCTAATATCCAATTTTGTGACAAAAAATATTAAGTTTTAAATATAAATTATTTTACAATAAAATTTTTTTAAAACTACAACATATTGCAAATTAAAAAAATCGTTAGCGGCGGTTTCTACAAAACCGCCAAAATTTGGGGAAAAAATACCTTATTTCACCTGTAGCTGTTTACCCACTCAATTTACTCAATTTTAGCGGTTTTTAGCGATTTCTTGCTAAACTAGCGATTTTTCGAAAAAGTCGTAGAACAAATGTTTGTAGATTTTGGATTCACTGATTTAAGATATTTCAACACTTTGATACAAACAAACAGACAAACAAACAGTTTGTCACTAGCGCGGACTGCCGACCGCAGCGATTTTGATTTGTGGTCAAAAAATGATCAGTTACTTGTTCAGCTTTTAATTCTTAATTGATATTAGATTTCGTAAATAAAGTTAGCTTACCTGGAATGCTTTGACCTCATCATCGTTGACTTTGTATGTGGTTTGAAGGAAATTGGCTGCATCGAGAGCAACACGTCCATTGGACAGGGATTTGCCGCCGTTGCCAGTGACATCAAATTTGAATTCTTTTCCCAGTTTGATTTCGGCATTTGCATTAATTAGATTCTGGCGATTCAATGAGATCTTGGCCCAGTTTGGTTGCAATTCGGTGACTATTTCCACCGGCTTCTGGCCAAAGGCTTGAAGTTTCGAGTTGATTTTCGCTGAGCGCTTCTGCCAATCGAAATCAGCTGCCACCAGGACGATCTGCTCGTTGAGGCCGTTTACGGATAGCTCGACATGGTCCTTGTTGCCAAAGATCAGGGCAGCAGCATTGAGGTCTGGGTAGGTACTGCTCTGTAGTTCGGTGCCGGCACTGAACTCCTTCGAGTCCGTGTTGAGTGCCGAGTGCGTGTTGAGCACGTACTGGAATTGCAGGCCGGATGAGTGCACCTTCTGGTTGGATGTGACATTGAAGCCACCTTTGGTTGGGTGTGTATTGCGTATCTGACTCGAGGCAATCACCTTCTGATCTGCGGTTCTGAATATGTCAAAGATAAGTTCGCTGTTCACAAATTGTTTTTCCCGATTCGCTTCGACGGTGCCGGAAACAGTCAAAGGTCTGATGGTCGGATGCTCCACCTTGAGTTGACCCTTGGAGTTGAAGGCGACCTGCTCCACGCCGGATATGTCGAGAATGGCGGAGACTCTGGCCACATCGTTGGGCCGCTGCAGCTTGTCGATATAGAAGGCCGCCGATTGTTCATAGTGACCGAACAACTTGCCGCCTGACGGTAATTTCTGGACAGTCTCGAACAGAATCTGTCGCTTTGGTAGCGTCAGTTTGACGGTTGATCCCGTGGGCAGAACATTGGCATTGACCTGATATTTGAGATTATTGCCGGAAATGTGTCCATCCAGATTGTACTCGAACTTGACGCCCTGTCGCACGCTCTTCGACTTCCACTCGAGCTCATAGGGATAGCCGACTTCACGGAGATCGACGAGAACGAGAACCGCGTGCTCGCCATGGTCCAAGTGCTTCTCGTCGACAGCGACCGTCGATTGGACCTGGAGATTCATGCACTGCTTCTTCTCCTCGCACAGGGACAGCTTCGTGTTAAACTCCTTGTTGGTCACCTTCAGTGTGGAGACAATGTTCTTGGGTCCAACGTTGCCATTCAAGGTGTACGAGAAGCCAACTTCCTGCTCGGTGCTCAGGGCAAAGTACTGACGGGTTAGGGTAAAGTGACTGGATACGGTTTTGCCGTTTGTCTGCACCTGACCTTGTCCCTCAATGATGGCCTTGTTCTGATCCTTCTTCAGGCTGTAGGAGGCGTTGCCCGACAGGACGACACCCTTGGCATTCTTCAGATGCACCTTGATGCTCTTGGTCTGCGCCTTAACGTCCAGCACATAGCTGTCCAGCTGCAGCTTCTTGGAGTTCCAGTTGCCAATGATGTAGAAGTCATCAATGCTCGTGTACGATGCCTCCGCATTCAACTTCAAATCCAATTCGACCAGCTGCTGAATGTCCACAGTGAGCTTCGCCTTACGCTCGCCCAGAATCTCAACTATGGCCACAAGCACTACAGGTTCTCCGGTCGGAAGGCTGGCGCGCACATCCACACCCTTCTTGTGGGACGAGCTGTACAGTTTGCTCTCCAAGCTGTACGATTTGCCGGCATTCTTCAGCTCCGAGCTGAGCACATAGCTATCCTCGGCTGCCTTGGTAGTGCGCAGAAGAATCTCGAGATTCTTCACCGACTCGTAGCTTGTATCGAGTTTCCAGTGTAAGGCTGCTGTCTTTGTGCTCTCAGCCAAGTTGAAGTCCATGTTGGTCTTGACGTACTTGTCCACATATTGTCCGTTAAAGGCGTACTTCCACTTGCCATTGGCTCCCCCCTCCGTGGCGAGTTCATCCTGATGTTCGTTCTGGTAGCTGCCATCGAATTTCAAGGGACCCGCCAGATTGTTGTTTTGGGCATCAAAGGTGTAGGTACCCTGCTGGGGGGTTCCCTTCCAGACGGTGTTGATCTTGGTGTACTGTCCATCGCCGGTCTTTGAGTTCAGTTGGAACTCAAGGTTGTGGGCTCCATTGGCGACTCCCTCGACGGGCCTCAATAGCTTGCCATGACTGCTGAGCTCCCAGGACTTGAACTTGGTTTCGGGTGACTGCAAATTGGCCTGTAGTTCATAGGTAGCCGGCACATTGGCCACTCCCACATGATAATTGCCGTTGATGTTCGCCGAGAAGCGTTCGCCCAACTTGCCAGAGACGCGTCCGACGGCATGTTGTACACTATACTCATCGATCACAACCGACAGCTCCAGGGGCAATTGATCGGGGAAGTTGCCGGTTACGCTCAGGCCCAGATCGAGGGCTTTGTTTGCACCCTTTGGCAGATTCTTGATGTGATAACTGAGCTCGGCCTTTTCACCACCGAAAGCAGTGTAGACCAATTGACCATTGACCGATAGCTCCTTTGTTTTCGTACTCATCTTGTCCAGTTTTCCCTTGAGGGTAACGGAACGCTTTTTGCCACTTCCGGGCTGCTGTTCATTGATTTCCAGTTCAGCGGTGCCTTGGGTGAGATGGGTCTTGGCATTTGTGGTCACATGACGATTGAAGCTACCGCCGAAGGTGTGTCCGTCGGTTGCAACGAATGTGAATCCGCCCTGAATATCGCCATTTAATCGCCATTCTCCCTTCAGGGCGCCATTCGCCTCGAGCGACACTTTCTTGCCATCCGAATCGAGGACATTTTTGGTCGTGAACTTCAATTTGTCGACTACGTTCTCCGTTTTCAGCAGCAACTTCTTGTCGCCATCAATGGTGACCGTTGTCTCCACGTCGTACTTGGGCGCCAGAACATGGAATTTCGAGTTGATTTCAATTTTGTGCTTGGGCTCCGTTTTCAGCGTCTCAATGGTGGCCGTAAGATCGCCCTTGCCGTTCTTGGCTACCTTGAAGTCGCCCTTGGCATTCAGCTGATTCTTGAGCACCAGATTCACCTTGGCTGCTGAGATCTTGTCCAGTGGGTGCTGTGATTCCGTTGTCAATTTGATGAGCTCCGCATTGTCGCGATTGACACGGAAATCGCCGTTGGTCTTCTCCGGTGTACCGATCACTTTGAGGATCCACTGGAAGGGCTTATCCTTGCCAGAGAACTGGGCACTGCCCTGCAGATCGACGTGGATGTCCTGGGCAGTATACCGCTGGCCCAGGCTACCCTTGGCGGTAAGGACTGTGCCGCCGGATGCGCTCAGGCTGTGCTCCACCTGCCAGTGATTGCCACTGGCATCGCACTTGGAGTTGATGTCGAGCGAGTGAGTGTTCAGCTTCGCCTTGGCCACCAGTTCATAGTCATGCACCGATCGCTGATTCGATTGGTATTTAACGTTGACTGATGCCGTGTTCTTGTCACCAGCAGCTTCCGCATCGAACTGGAACTTGTTCACATCAAAGTTGGACTTGACCTTCAGTGTGGCGACGTTCTTGTTCTTGTTGTCGACACTCAGTTCTTGCGAGAACTTGGACGATGTCAGTGGCGCAGAGTTCGAGCTGGAACTGTCGCCCTTGACAAACTCAAAGTTGGTCAAACTCTTGGCCGACCAGGTCATCGCCTTGCCAGTCAGCTCCAAAGCATACAGATTCTGGCCAACTGTCAGCTGGGCCGAACTGCCGTAGACATTCTCGGCGGCATGTTCATCGTTGACAAACAATCCCGCGGCATACTGACCATTGTCCAGTTTAAAGTGACTCTTCACCAGATACGACTGCTGTCCGGGCGCAATGTGGAGTTCAGTTGTCAATGAAGCGGGTCCAACATCCGCCCAGCCATTGACCACAACACGTTCATTGCTCGGCGACAGGACTTGGAAGTTTTGGAAATTGTAGCGCGCTTGTTTATCGCTCGATTTCTGGACTACGATCTTGCCGTCGGCGCGATAGCCATTGATGTTGTTGGTGATGCCGTTCTTGTCGTGGATCTCAATCAGCGGCTTGTACTCGTTGCCGTTCTTCGCGAATCCCACTTTGCTCCTCTTGACATCCTTGTCCTGCTCCAGCTGGCCGTAGACGACGAGCTCGTGGCTGTCGTTGGATATGCCAGCCTCGACAGCCAGATGATACTGCGGATTGTCGAATGACAGACGTCCGTAGGTCTTGGGCTTGGTGCCCAGCTCGAACGTCACACTCGTGTCGTGGGAAACCTTTGATCCGGGCGTGCTGTACTCCAGTTTCCACTGCTGGCTGCCAGAAGGCAGAGCCGAGTGGGTTCCCTTCAGGTTGAACTTACGCTCGACTGTCGTATAGATGGCAAACTTGAATGGCTTCGACAGATGGAAGTCATCGAAATGAGCTGATCCCTGCTGCTTGCTGAGTTCAGTTGAGACTCCAAGGTCCCTGAGACTCGTCGAGCTCACCACACAGACGTTGACGCCAACGATTTCCAGTTGATTGAAACAGAGCTCGCTTTTGTCCGATGATCCCGTAGATTTGTGCTTCTTGGACGACTTGAGTGGAATCGCCTTCAATGGCTTGTCGTGTTCGGCAACGAAAAACTCAGCATTGACCTGGACATCGACTAGTTCCAGACGTTCGCGTGGCAAGTCCACATCGACATTGAAGCCTTCGCCGTTGTTGATCAGAGACACGGAGACATCGCTGCCGGTTGCTGAGTGGACGGTGGATGCGACACGAAGTCCTGTGGACAGCACCTGGGCATTGAATCCGAGCTGCACATTCACATTCACATCAGTGCTGGGCACAAATTTCAAACGGTACTTGGATCTCTGCCAATTCTGCTCGAGAATATCATTGACATCGATATTGATGGCGAAATCGATTTGAATCGAGGCAAATCCTTGGGCGCCAAACTCCAATGGCACACCCAATCCCGTGGGATAGCTCAGCTCGGCATCGAGGAACAGGTGATGGCAGTGGAATTGCTTCTCAAAGGACGACAGCTCCTTCTTCACCTTGTCGAAGGCGTCCGAGAAATGCTTGATGATATCATCCAAGGTGCTCGGTATGTTGTCGCCCAAACTCAGGAAACTCATCTCCGATCCAAACAGTTTCAATGACAGATCCAAGTTGAGATCCTGTGCACTCTTGCTGCCATAAGTCTTGTATTTCTTGGCTGTTTTGGCCGCCTCATCGGCGATGGATCGCCTGGAGCGACCAGCAGCGCCACCAGGACCGCCACTTCCCGCCTCAATCAACTTGACAATCTCATCAAAGTCCTTGTTGAGCAATCCCTTGGGTCCCACATAGTACTCGAGCAGACTCTCGAGATTCTCCTGGCGCACGCTCGCCTCGAACACATTGAAATTGGTGCCAAAGAGCTCCGTGCTGACATTCAGACGTGCCGATCGTGGCAAGAATCCGTGCTGCGAATAGATGAGCTTGTAATCCGAGGTAGCACTCAGACCCAGTGCATCCAGGCGGTAGGACAAGCCATTGTTGAAACTGTAACGCCTGTAGTCCTTGGGGAACTGCTTGGTGACACGAATGTTCTTGAGATGATGACGCTGCAGCTCACGAGCCGCATCTGTAGAATCGCGTATGGTCTTCAGACTGGACTCAATGAAGCCGCCCACTTGGTAGACCTCTTCCTTGTTGATGATCTCCGATATCTGATTGGCCAGCTCGGCGGTCGGGCAGTTGATGGCTGCCAAATATGCCTCGATCCGCAGCTCGGAATCCTCATTGTGATCCTTCAATAGATCGAGAGCCTTCGCGCTCAATGCTCCATTGCAGCTGGAGGAGGATGAGAAGGCCTGCAAAGCGGCCACACGGATGCGATTGGAGCGACCAGGCGAGACGCACTCCGTCAGGGCGGGAATAATGTTGTTGAGCAGGTTATGGGCATTTCCCACGCCCTTCAGCACGTAGACAATGCGCTCCTCGTCATGCTTGGTGTTGGGCTTGCAGTGCTTCAGGCTGTCCACAAACTTCTTGGAAATGGGCTCAATGTCGGCGGCCTGACATCCGTGGCGGGCACAGAACTTGGAGATTAGATTGCCGACAACCAGATAGATCTCCTTGGGGGACTGCGGCAACAGCTGGGCAGCTGCCTGATTGAGGGTATCCCTGTCCACCGACTCGACCAGGTTCAGCGACCATATGGCCAGCTGTTTCTCCGTCTTCTCAAACTTGCTGAGCTGCTTCAGAATGGCTCTCGCCGATTCAGCGGTATTGGTGCGGAACAGGGCGTCGAGATAGACCTTGCGGGCCAGGACCTTGTTGGGATGCGGCACAGCCGACAGTTCCAACAACGTGTCCGTGTCCGAGTTGCGCAGCAGGCGGATTAGCTCAACGAACTTCTTGGCCGTATCCTTTTTCACATAGTCACTGGTCAAGTCCACCAATTCCGAGAGTGCCGCCTTCAGAGCACCAATGTTTTTCGTTGCATAAGTGTCGGATTTCTGGAAAATGATGCTAACACCATGTGTACCCGTGGCTGGAGCAGCTCCAGGCGTTCCACTCGCACCGTTCTTCAGCTTGAGCGTGGTCAGAACCTTGGCGGTAACATCGGACTTACCCTTCGCACTGCCAGCGAACTTGTAAAGCTCCTCGAGTTGAACTCGCTCAACGACGCCGCGTTCGATTCTCGACTCCTTGCTGTAATCGGACTGCAGCAGCGATGTGGATGTGACACCAGCCTTGTCATTGACAACGCCGGACAGCAGTCCATTGTTGATGTGCTCGCGGTAGGCGCAATTGTTCAGATTACGCACTTTGGTGATGGTCTCTCCGTTGCCGGACTTGGAGCTCGATACGTGGGTCGGACATTGTCCAAAGACGTCCACCTCTCGCTCCACCTCCGATCCCGATCCCGACTGCAGTAGCGAGATAATGGCACGCTTTATGTTCAGTGAATACGCCGAATCGCTGGCATCCACGCAAATCTCCGGCTCCAACTGGCCGCTGACCCAAGTGAAGTGCACCGGCTTCTGGATGCTTGTCACCAGCTTCTTCTCAACCGACTCCTTCGTGTTGATGACCTTCACGGCGCCCACTTGCAGAGTATAGCCACAGTTGCCACTCGCAAAGACCTTCGCGGATCCTGTCACCTTGAGACTCGTGTCATCTGCCTCGCTCACTACGCCGGAGCTTAGGCCAACCGTTAAGATGCTCTCAAATCCATACTCGTAAAAGTTTCCTGGGGTGTATTTCAATATTCCATTGTCAGCTATTTGTAATAATATATGTAAGTCATTAGCTTTATGATTCCAAAGTATCGATAGTATTAAAAAAAATGAATCACTTGCATTTTAAAATAAATACTGCAAAAATAAAAAAAAATGTGTATGCTTAAACTGTTTTTAAAGTTTTCAAATATTTAAGCCAGGGATTACAAATAAGAGTTATGATCTGAGTTGATAAAAATTAAACCTTAAAAACAACCACTTCATAATCAGGCCTGTTCCGAATTTCAAACGTTTTCAAAAAGTAAAAACGAAACGAAAACGTCATTTTACTTTTTGCTGTTCCAAATTCCGATCGAAATGGGATTGTTTATACTTTTCGAGCTCGGTTTCGAAAACGATTCGAAAATTCATTTTATTCATTTTAGGTTGAATATTGCAGACAGAAGGTAAATTAGAATAAAGCTTCGTTTTTTTGAATTTTGTTATTCAATTGAAGCAACTCAGTAGCTTTCGATTACGATAGTTGGTATCGATATCAAAAGTTAAAGTGGAAGTCAGAACAGCTCGGTTTTGTTTTTTATAAAATATTTTATAGATGCTTTTAAAAAAATTCTTTTAAAAATTACTTCAACTGTTTAAACTCGAAGTTGTGATGTTAATCGATTCTAAAAATGTTCAACATTATTATAATTTGCAGTTTATAATTTCAGGTATTTACTTTAATGCTTTAAATGGCACTTATTTTCAAATCCGACGACTCTACAGCACACGTATTGAAAACGACAATTATTGTCGATTTTCGGAATTTAAAACAGGCCCGATTGACTTCTGAACAAAAATGTACAATGACTTATTGCTTCGTAATCTTTTTTTTTTTTCTTAATAATATTAGTGGTATTATTAAATTGTATAATTTGTGTCACTTACATCGGGGACATCCTTTGTTGCAGCTACCATCTAAAATAAAAAGGAAATAGAACACGTTTATAAGCGATTAAATTTATATATGTATCTTATAACTAATATGCTTAAGGGTCATAGATTTACTAATCTGTCATTTATATATGTACACATGGGGTATGGGGTAGCTTATTTGTAGGTCAAACAGACATCATGGGACTCAATTGAACTCAATAAAATTATACAATTATCACAGGCGTTCATTTAAATAATATTATTTTCAGTATAGTGTCTGTGTATATGTGTGTTGGGTACATATTTAAATTGAGTCAATCCATCTCTTATCTATCTTCTCAGATATATTCAAAGTCTTAAGAAAGGCAATGATAATTAACACTAAAATGTTTGTTGTCTTAATTTATTGAAATTCTGTACGTACCGGCATTTATTGTACCCACTAGCAAAAGGGCAGCGATAAGGATTCCACCGCGCTTAAGACAAGATCTCGCCATTCTTTCGATTCTTTCGGCCCCCTTCGGGTTAGCCTGCAGTGAAATGAAATGAACATAACACAACAATTATAGCTATCGACATTTAACAATTTTAAAAAAAATATTCAGTCGTGCCACAGAAATCGGTTCATTTTTGAACTTAGCATTGTGTGGGAATCGAACCCCAGTTTTTTACAAACTGGAAGCTCCAATTTATGTGATAGGTCGGCGACTTTAACATCTGAGCCACCGTACCACACATACAAATTTAAGTGAAATTCAAGCGAAAGCGATTTCTGTTGCATCCCTGATTATTAAGAAGAAAACTATCAGGCCTTTTCCGGTTTTCACTTTCGGTAAGATTTTGCGGAACTGAATTTCTTTAAGCTGCTCTAAAATCATTTCGGCGAATATCTGCGGATTGATATCACTTTGAGTTGATGATTTTAAGTCCGATTAAGTGAAAAACTATCACTTTTAAATACTTATCCTAAATGCAAAGTGAATAAATGCATTTCAAAAGTGAAAACCGGAACAGGACTGTATAGTATAAACACAGAACAACAAAATGGATCCACAGTACTGTTATTTAGGAGTTTATTTCAGCAGGCCACATCTGGACACTGAATATAGACTTTAATTTAATATAATTTAATATGTAGCACATTGCATTTATGATATTCTCTCAGATGTACTGAAGTACTTAAAAGTTAATTGAATTAATTTGCAGTATTTAATGCAACATTTATTGATATTCGCATTGTGTTTTATTATTATTTCACTCATTAAGGATTCTGATTTAAGCATGTCAGATTCTTATACCTTATCAGCACTATTTAATTCACTGCAATTCCTTTAAGGGAATACACAATCACTGACAAACGACTCAACACCGACTCGATATGGATCCGACGACAACCGACTTCGAATTAAGCCGCATTTTCCACTAGAACACAATTTAAATACGTCGTCTATCTCTTTGGGCGGGGAAACATAAGTAAATAATGTACTTAATATGTCCATACACTATATACAAATACAATGTATTGTGTGTGTGTCTGTGTGTGTGTCTGTTGAAATAAACAAGTAAGCACGCACTGGGTGTATTTCTTCTTTCTTTCTTTCTTTCTAAATTTGTAGCTCTCACGCGGTCAAGTTGCTCTCATGCATAGATAGAATTGTCGATGAGTGTGGTGGTGTGGTATATGTGTGCTTGTATAGTTCCATTATCAGCTAATAGATTCAACGCATTCGACCCCAGCTTAGTTTTTATTTACACACAAAGTACATCTTTAAATAAAAATGTAGGTACATTTTTTCAAAATTGCTTGCAGGAGTATAATTATTTATTTACACTTACAAATTTACAGCCTCCCAGAAAATACTTTAACAAGACACTGTAGTGTGAATACATATTTGTATAAAAACGATCAAACAGTTTACTTGCCATAATTCGGAGCTTTAAAGAAAAGAAGTGTCAATATGAAAAATACTCTTAACCACTCTTGACACTAAATTAAAATATTTGGTACCAGGTTTTAGGAAACTAAATAACATATTTGATATATATACATTAAATTAATAATAATAGGGCCAATTCCGGATTCCGAAAACGAGTCGATTTGCCACAAAACAAGTTGATTGCTGTTCCGAATTCTGAAAATCGACAATAATTTTCGTTTTCAAAACGAGTGCTTTATACCTGAAATTATAAACTGCAAATTACAATAATGTTGAACATTTTTAGAATCGATTAACATCACTACTTCAAGTTTTGAACAGTTGAAGTAATTTTTAAAAGAATTTTTTTAAAAGTATCAGAAAAAATATTTATTTATTTAAACAACCGAGCTGTTCTGAATTCTACTTTAATTTTTGATATCGATACCAACTCTGCTTTACCTTCTATCTGCTATATTCAACCTGAAATAAATAAAATGAGTTTTCGAATCGTTTTCGAAACCGAGTTCGAAAAGTAAAAACAAGCCCATTTCGATCGGAATTGGGAACAGCAAAAAGTAAAACGTTCGTTTTCGTTTCGTTTTTACTTTTTGAGAACGTTTGAAATTCGGAATAGGCCTGAATATCAATTTATCTCTTTAATTTCTAAAAGCGAAAAATTAACGAACAAAATTTATAGTTGTAAAATAATGTATCATAAATTTGTTTAGTTCTTGTTTATGGGTTTTTAGGAACAAAACTAAATTGAATCGAAATTTATATTGGTAACCTTTTTAAAACTGCTGTCTGAAATTAGCTGTGACCCACTGTGGATGTGCATTGAGCATTCATTGATTCAAGCACTTGTACACACATATGCAGTATCTATGTGTATGTGACCAATGTACTTACGTTTTCTTATCTGCAGCTGAATTTGTGGATGGGATAACATTTTGTTTTAGGGTACGACAAAAACGATCTGTCTTTTAGGATCTGTCACTGAATACATACATATGTATATACCTTCAATTCTGTTGAGGGTTTTATAGTTTCAAAGTAATTTCTGTTCAATATCTGGATTTGTAAACGGCTTAAGATCGATGGGATATGGTATTGGTTTTGGAAGTTAAACTTACTGTAAAGTTAAATAAAAAGAAATTGAGTGAATTGTGATTTAATTTGGCGACTAGTGATCTTCAAATCGACAAGTTCAAGGCCTCTCAGAAATATGCATCTATTATTATTTAATTATAGCGACAAATATAATGTACAAATATTTGTATGTGTATTTGAAAAGACATACTAAGTTGTCTTGTGTATATATATATGTATATTAGTATGTACGTGAATTGCAGTTAATGCCTGATAAGAAACTTTAATCTTTAATTAAAAGTTGTTTGAAAGCAAAAACGAGGCTTTCGATAAGCTCAAATGACAAAATGATTGGACGTTCATACCTGACAGAAAAAATTACAGTTCACAAGAAATTTGCTTAGTAAGCTCTTGAAATAAAGGCGAATATCATCTCATAGGACGAACAAAATTCAGAAATTATTAACAATTATTATATTCGGGAATTTCCTATATATAATGAACTCATAAGTGAACGCGAGCTGTAGTTATGCATTCTTGTACATATACATATGTATTTCAATTTGAATCAAAGCCAATTTCATTGTTACTTCGAAATAAGTAAAAAGATTTCAGTTGAAAGAAATCGACTACGAAATGCCCTGCGCTCAGTCCCTTAAAATAGACTTAATTCGCGTATGGAATACAAAAAAAAAAGTTAAATCATCTCATTCCATTTATAAGACAGTGATGTCGTTATATGCCCCAAACTAGGAAACCCTTTCTACTTATTTTCAATGGGTATAAAATCCAAAACGAAAAAAATCTATTTATTAGTCTCCCTGTTTTTAACATGGATTTTTTAATCTTAAACTCACGTTGTTTGTGTGCACAATCATATGAGTGTGTATTCTCTGTAACAGTATTACGAGACTGCAGGGCAACGAACTCCTTAAGAGTAGCATACTAGTATATAGACATGTACATATGTGTAAGGACTGACCGACTGATTGGCAATCAACGTCCAAGTTGTATTAGTTGAAAACTGAACAGCAAAGCGATTAAAACAGCTTTGGATGAATTTTGAATGTGTATCATTCGATCTGCTTCAAACTTATTCACTTTCAAGATCTATGTTAGAGAAAACTATAAAATTCTCGAATTTCTACCCATCTATTTAGTTAAGCAAGCTAGTTAGCTAAGCTAAATTTATTTGATTGTCTTCAAGTGTAAACCAAGCCAATTGAATGGCTTTAGATTCATTATTTAGAGCAATATTTAAAGTAAAGCAGCACACGTGCAAAGCCGGGTTACGTTAGCTATGTTGTTAGGAGATAAGCAGAAATTGATTGAATTGATCTCTGAACCTCATAAGAGTACACTGCCGATCAACTGAATAGGTTCATGATCACCGAGGTAGGAATTGAGCTGTAATTCCTAAACCAATATTCGGATTTACATGAAATTTGTTTTCTATAATTCTCTAATCTTGTATTAATTAGCCGACAACATTTCTTTAGTTTTGGGTGCTGAGAGGTGGAAATTGGACGCAGTTTGATCAATATGTCACCTGTCTGCCGCAGTGGTCGCGTGTTTGACTCCGTCTTTCATATTTTTGTCATATTCGGCATTGATTCTTCAAAAGTTACTCACAACATTTTGGCTTCTTCCAATTTTTTGATCGATTTTGATATTTCCAAGGCCACATGACTAATTTTTCATTTAATAAATAGAATATATATTAAATTACTAATTTGCAAACATATTCTATCATCACAAACTAAAAATCATTCAGCTGAGCCTATTCAGATGAACGAAAAATAAAGCATTAAATATGTACTCTTTCAGAAAAAAAAAAAAAAAAATAAATATAATATTAAGTTTATGAAAATCATACTTTAACATCTAATTAATATAAAATCAGAGAATTATAGAAAACAATTTCATGTAAATCGGAATATTGGCTTAGAATTTACAGCCCAATTCCTACCTCCGTGATCTTGAACCTATTTGGTTGATCGGCAGTGTATGTAATATATATATTTTATTGTAGTGTATGTGAAAAGTGTCTACCAAGCCATTTGCACTGTAGACGCTTCAGCTTTCACCTGTGAAAAATAAGAAAAGGGTAAGGATATTTCGACTTGAGGCACTTTGACTGGAGATTAAAACTCAGAAATTATAGAGAGAAGATTACCTGAAAGCATTAAACTATCACACGAAACACATTTTAAAGCTTAAAAATATGACTTTATTATTACTTAGTAAATCACAAATGAAATAATTGCAAATATTTACGGGTTGTTTTCGGATTTGTTTGGTTCTGAACAACGCTGTTCTTATCTGATTTTTTCCTTCTATGTATGTTTAATTTAATTAAATTCTATTGTTGGTAAAAGTAATAATGTTTCTCAAATCTACATATATTATATTTAGAACTGTCAATTTGGTACATACATACATCTGAAGTATGTACATACATTTGATATAAAATATAAATAATTATTGATAAACCAAATATACATTAATTTGAATTTTTGGCTAACAGTTTTTGGCTAACAGTTTTTTTTTTTCTTTATTCAAACAAGCTTAGGTTAGCTTAACTTATCAAAAACATTTATTGAGTACTCGTCTTTTATTCTAACTAGTTGATAAAATCGTTCGAATAACCGAAGCTTTTGCATGCCAATTCCAAAGAAATTGCCCAAATTTCTAAATACCAAATATTGCTTTATTTTTGTGTAGTTTTTATTTTTAATGAGAAAATAATGCGAAAATAAATTTATCTACTGTTGGGTTTACTTGGTACATGTTGGAAGAAGAAAAGTCGTTTTGTTGCCAAGTGTAATTTGAATGCTAAACAATTTTCATTAGTATATTTAGTATTTTCATAAGCTTTGGAATTGGCATGGAAATTTGAATGTGAAACCCTATCTGACATTCTGGCTACGCTACAGCACAGCTTTTTTAGTTTTTAAGTAAAGACTCTTTTAAATGTTTAGGTATGCATTTTAGTGTTGTTTCTTGCTGATGTAGGCACTTTTGTAAATGTAAATGTTAATACTTGTACATACAAGTATATAGATACATATATTAATTTAATTATTTCTTCAAATAGACCTCAATCGCTTTAGGCTTAAATATATAAAATATTCGGATTTGAATTGCATACGAATATACTTGTGAATATCTTTCGAATCTCATATTAAATTGTTGCTTTATTTTCTTCGATGATTGTTAATTGTATCCAAAATGTATTTTGCACTTTAGCTAGTAAAAATATTTACGATAGTTGCCCTTATTGAAGAAAAAAGTTATTATATTATTATGTCAACGGACGGAAAACAGTTAAGTAAATCCAGAAAGCGATCCATCGAATACTACAATAAAAAAGAGTAGATATTTTGAGCGGTCAAAATTGTGGCAACAGTGTTACAGTTTGTCAAGAAACACTTTACATACCCTAAAAAAATATAATATTTAATTAATTTAATTAAATAAGACAATAATAGCTTATTATATATATTTGGAAAGGTCATTTAGTTTCCGTTCGAATGATGCAAAAATTTCCTTAATCCATTAAGTACTCATTGAATATTTTTTTCCTCGATTTATCACAAAAAAATGTATTGATGCAAAGTAACTGTAAAAAAAAATTTTCAAAAATGTTTTTATAATTTATTTGAAAATTCCTAAAAAGCCACTTTTTGTGTAAAAAAAGGAAAAAGGGGTTACAATTTTCCAAAAATTATAAAAAATACTAGCAAAAATATTTTTGAAAATTTTTTTTGCAGCTACTTTTAGAATTGTTTCAAGAACTTTTTTGCATCAAAATATTTTTTGTAAAAAATCGAACAAAAAAGTTGAAAAAGTAGACTTTTACATAAATTTGAAATTTTCGAAGGGTACCTAATGGGTTAAGGAAAGTTTTGCATCATTCGAACGGGATTTAAATGACCTTTCCAAATATATAGTCCCTGTCATATTTATAAAATCACCTTATAAATTGCAATAAATCGAAAACTACTGTCTGCAGCGGAATACAATGTATAGAGAAAATGAAGAGAAAGAAGAAACGAAAAGAATGAATGTACAGTTAGTTCACAACAATCTAACGGTACTTAACAAAGAGCACCTTATTAAACTCTTAGTTTTGCATATTTATAAATTCACAATTTCACAAAAAATATTTTGATGCAGAAAAATTCTTGGAACATGCAAAAAAATTCTTGGAACAATTCTAAGAGTAACTGCAAAAGAAAATTTTCAAAAATATTTTTGCTAGTATTTTTAATAATTTTTGGAAAACTGCAAAAAAGGCACTTTTTGCATGAAAATGAAGAAATAACCCACTTTTCATGCAAAAAGTGCCTTTTTTGCAGTTTTCAAAAAATTATTAAAAATACTAGCAAAAATATTTTTGAAAATTTTTCTTTTGCAGTTACTCTTAGAATTGTTCCAAGAATTTTTCTGCATCAAAATATTTTTTGTTAAATTGTGAATTTAAAGTGGGTTATTTCCTCATTTTCATGCAAAAAGTGCCTTTTTTGCAGTTTTCAAAAAATTATTAAAAATACTAGCAAAAATATTTTTGAAAATTTTCTTTTGCAGTTACTCTTAGAATTGTTCCAAGAATTTTTTTGCATGTTCCAAGAATTTTTTTGCATCAAAATATTTTTTGTGAAATTGTGAATTTATAAATATGCAAAACTAAGAGTTTAATAAGGTGCTCTTTGTTAAGTACCGTTAGATTGTTGTGAACTAACTGTACATTCATTCTTTTCGTTTCTTCTTTCTCTTCATTTTCTCTATACATTGTATTCCGCTGCAGACAGTAGTTTTCGATTTATTGCAATTTATAAGGTGATTTTATAAATATGACAGGGACTTTATATAATAAGCTATTTTTTTCAAATTTATTGTCAAAATATTACATTTTGTAGGGTGTGTAAAGTGTTTTTTGACAAACTGTATGTTAAGTCGTCCATTAATGGATAGTTTAAGTTTAATGAAAGAATATGGTGTTTTAATAGTGACTTACCATTAAGGGCAGCCGCATTCGTCAACAACCATTTTGGGTAGGTCGCGTTTGATAATACCATCGTCGCCATAGTATATTAGGGACATGCTCGAGAACTTGACGGGAGCACAACAGGGTCTCATGCCATTCAGGAGACCCATTTTCCGGTATTCCTCAATAAAGTGAGTATGGAATGTTTGAAATGTATCGGGAGTCCGAAAGGGTCCAGTACACTCGCCCCTGCAATAATTGGCGAAATATCCTCTTGGTGCGATTATCCAATCGTCCCATCCGAGCGCCTTGAATGATACATAAAATGATTCCTTGCAGCATTGTCCACTTGTGGTGCCGCCACAATCCACCGCCCGCCTCCGCACACGCCTTGGTCTGGTCGATTCCGTGTGGAGGACCAGAAATGGACGGTTTGGATTTACGTTGATGTGACTGTTGCCTGGCGTCGCGGTTGTCTTCATCTTCATCTTTGCCTGCGGACTCTGTGCGGACCATTGGAACAGATGCAGTGAGTATTGGCTGCCACACCCAGTACAGTCGATCAATAGGCGCAGATTCTTGTCTTTGCTATCGCTGTACCACTCCCGAATCGTCTCGGTCAGGTCAAACTTTTGCCAGCCCAAATGATCGGTGTCAACCTCAAACGAGGCACGAAACAGAAAGGCTTGGTCCAAGACCTATCAATCAACGATAACACCAGAAATTTAATTCAAATTCTAGAACGGATAAATATGTAATTAATTACCTTCTCAGTGATATTTATCCCTTCAGTCATACGGAATACCCATATTTTGATTCTTTGACGGCGTATATTCCCACCATACTTGGTCCTCCGTTTGCTGTCCATCAAATGCTGCATTTCCACATCCATCTCAGATGTGGCATCCCATTCATTGTGCTGCTTCTCGATGCGTATGTGCATTTGAGCGCTTCGTATGGATAGCTTTTGGTTTGGTAAACGGGTTTTCTGCGGAGCAAACTCCACAATACGGTACTGATGATATTGCATTCCTAAAAACAAATACATTGGAAATCCGATTATTTTATTTCACTCCATCATAATGGATTGTAAGGAATATTTAGAAGTATTACATAACATCCCACTATATTGTGCTCAATACCGATCTTAATTATTCTGATCAGATTTCCATATTCATATCTATCAGGCCTGTTCCGGTTATCTCTTTTGGCAAGATTTTGCGAAAATAAATTTCCCCTCACTTGTTCCGATTTTCACTTTCGGCAAGATTTCGCGGTTTGAATTCACTTGACATTGAGCTAGTGAATTTGAATTCGGATTGAACAAATCGATGATTTTGGCCTGCTTAGCATAAAATCAAAATGAAATCAAAATATTTATAAAATAAGATAAATCAAAAATAATTTATTTGATGTTTAAATTATTTTTAGTTTACCATGCCTCAAAATCGATAAGACTCTAACCTAAAATTTTTGTCGGATTTGCTCGACTTGTTCTAATTTCCGTAAGTATTTGTGAAAATGAATGGGAAACTTATTAGGGCTGCCCTTTTTTGTGAGGAAAGTAAATATTTTGGTATATACTTATTTTAATCCACAAATCAAGTGCTTTTAAGCATTGCATAAAGTAATGAATTCAATTTCATGTATTTTAAATGCAAGTTTGGACTGTTTATTATTTAATTCAAAAAAAGCAGATTATTTTTGTAAACAACAATGGATAACTCTGCAAAAAAAACCTTTCTCAACACTGAAATCAACCCGCACTTTCAAAAATGCAAAAGTTATAACGAAAGTTGGCTTTATCTTTAAAAAATGTTTCCACTTATAATTAAATAAAAAAAATCGATCTTAATTATTCTGAAATTTGTAATTTGAATGTTATTTGATTTGGAAAAAGGGGTACACAGCATATTAAACTCGTAGCTTTATGATTTCCATATTCATATCTATAACTGTTCCATTTGTATTTGATTTACTCCAATACGTATATAACATTTTTTTTACATATACTGCCGTTAAGTAAGGAGACTACAAAACAACGTCTCCTGAAGGCTAAATACCTGCTAAGCTAAGGAAAGGTAAGGCACTTTAGTAACGTGTTTTTTTTTTACCCTTTTTGCATTTTTAATTGTTTACTCTGTCTGTTGCTCTTGTTTCACACCTCGAAACAATAGTGAAAGTACTTCAACTCACATCAACAGTCTGCAATAACCACTCAGACGACAGACACACAGTACTTCTACACGTATGTAAGTAGTCACTGGTGTCGAGGATTTCAGATCGGGGGCTGGGGATCAGGGAATCCTGCAGGCCAGACGTAAGCAGACGAGTTTGCACAGTGGTCTGCAAGTTATTTGCTACGCCTGTCAGCATTGCTTACTGAGAAAAAACAATGTAGGTTGTTATTTACATTCACGTGAACTAATGATGCTTTCAATTAAAGCTCTATGTACAATTTTAATACGATTCCTTTTTAATTTTGATTTGTTTTTCATAATAAAAAAAGTAAAAAATTATAATTAACTTGAAATTGTTTCATTTTAATATGAAATATTTTTAGTTTAAAAATAAATTCTATAAATATTGCATTTAAGCATGAAACCAAGATTGTAAAAGTAAGTAAAGAAAAATATGGAAACATATTTGACTTATTTATTTTTACCAAATATCTTAACTAAATAAAAATCATTGATTTTATGTTTATTAAAAAAAATGCTATGTAATATTATGTAATAAACTCTTTGAACTTTGAACTATATCTATCTGATTTAACGATTCACTTAATATGGTATATTTAATTACATTTATTATACTTAGGGCCGTTTATTTTAATGTACATATACAATTTATTTAACACATAGTTAGAAATATTTCTATACAATTTACGTCAAATTGTCTATTAAATAGCTATCACAAACCCTATTAAGACATTGCAAAAATTCATTTATTTCTATCAGTGTAGGTCCCCAACACCGTCTTAAATGTCTCCACCCCCCTCATTGCATGACCATTTATACCCACAACTCTCCGCAGACTCTCCTCCTCCCTGTCTATGCCTCTTCGGCCACCTTCTGGCATTGCCTTGTTTAGGTTAGACGTATTATTTGTCTGTCTCTGTCTGTCTCTTCTCATGCCGTATATGTTTACACGCACATATACAAATACTCGTGCATGCACACACACACACACACACTTACACTTACACTTACACTTACATATCTACATATGTATATTACGTGACTCATGAAAGCTTAACGAACGCATACTTTTGGTATTGTTTTGCCGGCTTGCAGTATTACTACTCGAATGTTGCCATCACTGCATTTCATTTCAGTCCACTGTCTGCAGTCTGGAGATAGACTCCCAATCCTCCCATCATCTCAGTTCCCAGACATACATAAACGAGTAGAAATGTATATGGACAAGAGAGTCGTTAAGTAGCAACTGCTATTGATTAAGTCTCGTTGTATTTTACACAATTTGCACCAGTTTTGGTCTCACTAACTATTTAGCTTTCCCTCTATCTGTCTCTTTCACGGTCTCTTTCTCTCTCCCTCCCGATATATTTGTATATTTAAGAGGTTACCTCATACGAATTCCGAAACTTTTTAAAGGAATTATAAAAGAGAAAAAAATAGAACCAAGAATAAAATGTTAGGAGTCCAATAATGTTAAGCAAAAACAAGTGGGAAAGGCTATAGTCGAGCTCCCGACTTTAGGATACCCGTTACTTATTTAACTAAATCGAAAATATTTTTATTGAATGCTTTTAGGCACTTACATTGGATAAAATTTTAATAATACATTACCATTGTTCTTTTGTCCCATCTTATTGCAATTTAGTAGGATGATAGTTATTAACAGTAGTTAACGAAAACTACAAAATAAAACGTAATATCTTAAAAACTGTGCGAATGGTGGTTTTTCGCAATTTGCGAAGGCGGAAAGGGGCGTGGCAAAATTTTGAAACAAACTTGATCTGCGTGGGGTTTATAGAAATCTGTGTGCCAAATTTGGTTGCTCTAGCTCTTATAGTCTCTGAGATCTAGGCGCTCACACAGACGGACAGACAGTCGGACAGACGGACATGGCTATATCGACCCGGCTGTTGATGCTGATCAAGAATATATATACTTTATAGGGTCGGAGATGCTTCCTTCTCCCTGTTACATACATTGCAACGAATACAATATCCCCTTTTACTTATTTTTATAAGTAACGGGTATAATTAGGAATCATAAATTCGGAATTTCAACTAAAAAAATATTCAGAGTACAAAAATTGGGGAAAAAAAAGTTAGGAAAATTATCTTTGGTTTTCCTGTCATTGGTTAAATTCTTTCGAATAGTTATACTCGTATACTTTATTTATTATTCGTTCGCAGGGTGCAATCATCCAATAATATTCAAATTTTTAAAATACCTAATGAAAGAGCAAGATGAACAAGACATTAAGATTATTCAAATTAACACTGGAGATAGGCCCGAAAAAAGAACAATTAAAATATGAAAGGGTAGACTACCGTCCTAAATCGCTACTCAATACATAAGACCAACAGAAAGATGAAAAAATTGTTAATTTTTTATATAAGGTGGCACACAATACAAACATGTAGATTTTGAAATAAATGGTTCGAATAAATACATATCACATGCCCTTGCAATCGAAGTCCTGATTTTGAAATAAATGGTTCGACAAATGTTGTCTTTTTGCTAATAGGAATCGCGCGATTTTTAATAAAATATTTTGGATTTGGTTATTCCTAATTTTTGTTTTTCCAATTTTTGTTTTCCTAATTTTTGCTTTCCCAATTTTTGTCATCCTAATTTTGGATTTCTAATAACTGTATTCCTAATATCAGATTCCAAATTTTGGATTCCTAATTTTTTTTTTCCGAATTTTCGTATTCTGAGTAATATTTTTCGACATTCGACATTGGTATTATTTTTATGTGTAAGCTTATTGGTGGTGACATTGACTCTACCGAATTAATGTCACAACTCAACTTTTCTGTTCCTCGTAGAGTAGTATCTAGAAATTGTGACATTGACTCTACCGAATTAATGTCACAACTCAACTTTTCTGTTCCTCGCAGAGTAGTATCTAGAAATTGTATTCCTATTTCTCTTCCTATCTGTAGATCTAACTATGCATTGCATGAACCTTTTAGAATGCTGTGTTCGGAATACAATAGACTTTTTTATATTGTTTCCGAAGCTAACTCCATTTCAAATCTAAAAACTATGCTACTAATCCATTTAGCTAATAATAATTAGTTTAGTATTTTTATTATATTTTTTAGTAATTTAAATCTATATCCGTTTTCATATTTTATGTCCGTAACTGTCTATCTTCTTTCTCTCTTCGCGACCTTTTAATTTGCATGCCGTTCATCTCGTTTCCGTCCGCCCGCGAACTCGTCTTCTGATCCGCGCGTAACAAGCTAAGGCTTGGTGTCGCTTGGACCACTTGAACGTACATACATAGTACGTCAACGCCCAACGAATCATTTAAGAGACATTTCAGAGAGACATATGACCTTATTCAATATAGAAATATCTATCAGGCCTGTTCCGGTTTTCACTTTCGGCAAGATTTTGCGAAAGTGAATTTCCCTCACTTGTTCCGGTTTTCACTTTCGGCAAGATTTTGAGAATTGAATTCACGTGACATTGAGCAAGTGAGTTTGAATTCGGAAGGGTTAAATCGATGATTTTGGCATGCTTAGCATAAAATTAAAGTGAAAATAAAATATTTATAAGATACTTCAATGTTTTGGGAATATTACTACATTATCAGATAAAAAAAAAATATTTTATTTGATTTTTAAATAATTTTTATTTCATCACACCCCAAAATCGATAAGACTCTAACCTAACATTTTTGTCGGATTTGCTCGACCTGTTCTGGTTTCCGCAAATATTTGTGAAAATGAATGGCAACTTTATTAGGGCTGCCCTTGTATATGAAGAAAGTAGTAAATACTTTGGTACATATTTTAAACCACAATTTAAGTGTTTTTGTGTATTGCGTAAAATAAAGAATTAAATTTCTTGTTTTTTAAATGCAAGTTTGGACAAAACTGTTTGCAATTTAATGCAAAAAAGAACTGATTATTTATGTAAACAAACACTGTGCAACAATTGACAACTCTGCAAAAAGACATTTCCAGCACTGAAATCAACCCGCGCTTTCAAAAATACATAAGTTATAACAAAAGTAGGTTTTACCTTTGAAAAATGTTTCGACTTATGATTAAATAAATATTCGATGAATAAATTACATAATTAATAATTATTTTAACAGGCGAAAATTCTTTTGACGCAAATGTCTGATTCGCTTAGAACATTTTCCAGCACTGTTCTACAAAAAATTACTCAGCACAATGTGGAAGGGAAATTCGGAGGGTAATTCGTAGGAAATTTAAAGGAATTTTAAGGGAAATTCGGTCAAATCTTGCGGATTGAAATTCTTTAAAATTCTTTGTCCTGACTCACTGACTGACTGACTGACTGACTGACTGACTGACTGAGAATCAACGTGTAGCCCAAACGGTAAAAGATAGAAAGCTGAAATTTGCACACAACATAGATGAGATAATTTCATCGTGCAATAAGACGGCGTTTTGCGAAATTCGACCTCTAAGTGGGTTAAATCGGGGTTGGCGAGCGAAGCGAGCAGGGGGCGAAGCCCCCTAGTATTATATAAATTTGTTAAAGCGGACTACTAAGGACCTTCTTTTCAATTTTGCGAGCGAAGCGAGCAGAGGACGGACCCCCTTATATTGTATTAATTTGTTAAACCGGACAACTAAAGAAGTTCTTTTAAATTTTGGCAAGCGAAGCGAGCTGCGGGTTAGCGAGCGAAGCGAGCAGTATAGTATAAGTTTGTTAAGCTGGACAACAAAAGACTTTCTTTTCAATTTAGCGAGCGAAGCGAGCAGGGGGCGGAGCCCCCTAGTATCTTATAAAAACTTATTGACATAATTGGCTTAATAATAATTGAGAACATTCATAGCTTATCAGTACAAAAATACCACAATATATTTTAGATTGTTGCCCTAATTTTTAAAGTCTAGGTTTTTCGCAATTGGTTTGAACATAAATTTCCTTTCCTTTTTTCCTTAATTTTCGAGTATAAAAAGCATTGAAGTCAAACACTTCTCTTTCTCTCTCTCTCTCTCTTTATTTAGAACATTATAAATATATGTATCTGAAGTACTTACCTTCCTCTGCAAATGTTATAATCTCTTGTGTGTTACCAAAGAAGTCTTCGCGCTCAAATCCGAAATTCTCCTGATCGGGCACAGACTCGTGAATCATTTGATCATCTTCTATTGATTCAGCACTGAATTGTTGTCCAGTGTTTAATTTGTTGTTGCTTTGAGTCTTTGAATCTTTTGTTTGGATCCGTGCGTTGTTGTTGTAATTGTTAAAATATACTTTATCGATCTGCCCAAAGTTGCCGTCGTTGTTAGTGCTAACACTATCGCTACTACGATTTATATCTATAAGATATGTTGATTTACTGTACGCATTTGACTTTTTGTTTTTATTCTCCAGCTTCTTTTTGGCTGTACCAAACCGCTGTCGTCGGGCTTTAGGATTTGTTCCGATTCCGATTCCGCTTTCGGTTCCGCTTTCTCCACCGTTTCCTGTTTGGAGTAAATTATGCTTTGGCCAATTGCCCGTTTTCATATTACTCCGCTGTTCTGTCTCAGACTGATATCGATCCTTTCTGGCATTGCGATTATCATTTGCAGTACTTCGATTGCCATTATTACTGATCGTGTACACAAAATGTTGACTGCGAGTGTGATTGATCTCATTGATCTCGGCCAAAGATCGCAGCCTCGATCGCCTTTCGCTTAGCAGACCGACTCTGCCGACCTCGAATGGGGCATCGTCGGCATGTCCCACCATCTGTCCGCCATCCGCCCGATATATCGTCTCCCAGATAAACTGTTTCGGCAGTGGATGCGATACATTCGGCTTATGGGTGAGTCCAAGTTTCGTCAGAATCTGTCGTTTTATCGACTCCAAACGCACACGGTCGCTGAGCACAATATTGTTATTATGATTATTATGGTTACGATTTGTTTTTATTTTGTAGAAATAATTATTATTATTATTGTTATTGTTGTTGTTGTTGTTGTTATTGTTGTTATTGTTGTAGTCTATGTGAGGGTTATCTGTGTAAATGTGGACAATTGTAAAGTGTAAAGTTATGTAAGTTGCACAGTTGTCTGCATTCGTGTATTAATCGTGTATTTATTTATTATGTTTGCATATAAATATTATATATAGTGGAAATTGACTTAGCTTCATTTATTTATTTATTTATTGTCAGGCTAAAAGCAGCCGACACAACCATTAATTTAAAAATATAACATTAAAGTTTGAAAAGTATATATATATTTAAATTACAAAATAAATTATAATTAAAAACTCTGGGGAATCTAAAATGAAAAAGAAAATGATTGGCCCAACATTTGTTGCTAGGATTGGGGAAAACCCAGAAAAACCCAATCAGACCAAAATAATATTAATACATAGTTAGTTGGTTAGACTAGTTAAACAAGATAATATAGAGGCTTTAATAGTGAGCGGAGAACACTCGAACCTAATCGTAGGGTACAGTCTGTTATAATCTGCACACAGAGAACGAAGAGGTTCATGCAATTCCCAGTTAGTGAAACAACGTGAAAGATGTAAAGGATTAAAGTTACGAGTTACTCTAAAAGGTACATTGAAGGTTATTTCTTCCAACAAATTAGCCGAGTCTATATGACCGTGCAGTAATTTGTGGATGAACATTACTCCAAGCATAATTCTACGGTTAGTAAGAGAGGGAAGATTGAGTAAGAGAAGTCTATTAGAATATGAAGGCAACTGAATTTCCGAGTTCCAACTCAAGCCGCGTAAAGCAAAAATTAAAAATTGTTTTTGAACAGATTCTATCCTGGCGCGATGGGATTCATATTGGGGAGACCACACACATGATCCATATTCAAGAATCGGACGAACGAGAGACGTGTATAGAAGTTTAGTAGTAAAAGGATCATTAAATTCCTTGGACCATCGCTTAATGAACCCAAGAACTCCCATAGCTTTATTGACTGCAATAGCAATATGTTTGTCAAATTTCAGTCTATGATCAAGAACCATACCCAAGTCATTAACTGATCTTTCGGAATCATTTAAGCATTCCAATATAATGCCATTAAGTAAATACTGAGAAATATTTCGCGAAGATCTGTAAAAAGTCATAACTTTACATTTGGAACTATTAAGATTTAATAAATTAGCTTGGCACCAGAGATAGAATGCATTTAAGTCTGCTTGCAAGAGAATATAAGAAGAAGGGTCGCTATAAGATAGACAAAGCTTGACGTCATCCGCATACATGAGTGCATGGGAGTGAGATAGTACAGATGGAAGATCATTTATAAATAACGTAAAAAGTAATGGACCAAGATGACTACCTTGCGGTACTCCAGAAGTAACTTTAACGGACTTGGAAAATGAATTTTTAAAAATAACTCTTTGTGTTCTGTTGCTTAGATAATTGGAGATCCAGATAAGAAGATTGGTCGGAAAACCAAGAAGATCAAGCTTTTGAGTTAGTAGAGAGTGGTTAACGGAATCGAAAGCTTAACTAAAATCAGTATAAATAACATCAGTTTGCATCTTTTTCTTGAACCCTTTAATCACTAGAGAAGTAAACTCAAGTAGGTTAGTGGTTGTGGATCTACATCTCATAAACCCGTGTTGAGTAGGTGAGATAATAGAGCCACATAAATGTTGAAGATGAGAAGTTATAATTTTCTCAAACAACTTCGGAATTGCAGACAGCTTGGAAATACCTCTATAATTTTGAACATCGGACTTAATACCCTTTTTATGAAGGGGGATAATATAAGAATCTTTCCAAAGCACAGGAAAAGAAGAGAATTCAACGGACAAAGTAAACAACTTATGTAGTGGTCTACATATAGATTCTGCACAGTATTTTAAAACGGAAGCAGGCACACCATCAGGGCCTGGTGCGTGCACTGGCTGAATCAATTTAAGATCGCAAAGAAGCGAGCTTTCTGTGATTAGAGGGCTGTAAATACAGTTAGAACAGCTTAACCTATAAGGGTAAGGCTGGCCAACACGGAGACTACTCGTAGAGTATGTAGTCTGGAAAAAGTCAGCAAACAAATCTGCTATGGATTGATCAGTATTAGCTTGAATACCGTTGAAGACGACAGAAGATGGTAATGATGCAGCTTTACGTTTTGAGTTTACGAATTTGTAAAATTGTTTTGGATCTTTAGAGAATTCAAGCTTACAACGTTGCAAGTAATTATTATAGCACTGTGAGTTAAGTACTAAAAAATTAGAGCAGGTCAATAAATATCGAGAGAAATCATAAGGATTTCCCGATTTTTTATATTTTTTAAATTGCTTGGATTTCACATTTTTTAAATGAGATAATTCTCTAGAGAACCAAGGAGGTCTATTGGAACTGATGGGTGATACAAGCGGAACACAGATATCTAAAAATGAATTTAGAGTATTATAGAAAAGCTTAATGGCATTATCCAAGTCAGAACATGTGTATAGTTGAGACCAATCATAGCATGAAATTAAACTGTTTAGCTTATTAAAATCAGTTTTGCTAAAACACCGTACTCGCTCAGTTTGCTGAGATGATAGCACAACAGGCCACAGAGGTAAATTAATACTTGCGCTTAGAGTAGGGTGGTAAGGGTCTTCAGGCATAACCAATGGATCAATCCTAGATACGATGCTATTGGTGGAGTCCAATACGAATAACAGGTCAAGTGTCCTGTTGATAGAATTGCACACAGGATTGATTTGCACCAAAGAAAGCTCAGAGAGACCGTCAATAAATTCATGAGAGTTATCAGGAAGAAGTGAATGCGAGTCATTTGAGGAAACCCATCGAACATCAGAGAGATTGAAATCACCTAATACAAAAAGAATGTCAGTATCGGAAAGTAAAGATGATATAAATTTAATAGCAATCAGGTGATTATCGTATACAGCCATATCGGAAAGAGGTGGAATGTAAGAACATGTAAAATAAACGGAAAATTTATTAAAAGAAACTTTCACACAAATAAACTCGATATCAGAATTTAATGTGGTTGAAATAGGTTCTGAAGACAGATTAGAATCCACGGCCAGCAGCACTCCGCCACCTTTATGAGCTATACGATCACATCTATAAATAGAGTATTTGGACGAAAAAATAGAAAAGTCTGATGTGGCAGGCTTGAGCCAGGTCTCAGTAAAACAAATGACATCGAAATCAAAAGAATGACTATTAAGATATAGATTAGAGAGTTTACTATTAAGGCCTCGTACATTTTGATAAGCTAGAGTTAGAGAAGAAATTAGTTTTTTGATACTTCATTTGAAGATGAAGCAGGTAGAGAGGAGCCAACACCTGAGATCGGAGCCCGATCTCTCTTTCGAGTAGAATTTCCCTTGTATTCAGCAACAAAGATATGTTCGGGCCAGAAGTGTTGATGACAAATTTTATCAAAAACCTTCTCCGAACATGATATCTTAAATGAAGATATTTCCCTAGGGTAATTGAAATTAAATTTATCCACCGAAATATCAGGATCCTGTATAATGTTTTGGATATAAGCCTTAACATCATACGAGGATTGATCTTTGGCAAGCCTAGAAACAAAGACATGCTTCATAGGCTTCGGAGGAGGAACGCCTTGGAGGGGCTTAGACACGCGAGGAGGTACGACAGTCAAAGTGTTGGCTGCCTTAACAACTGGCGTGGAATTTGATTTTACTCTGTTGGAAACAGACGGAACAGGTGAGGCGGAAACTGCACTATCGAGTGGGTTGTGGTCAGTCCTAGCTTGCTGAGAAGTAGATGGCTGAGAGTTTACAATAGATGGCTGCAGACCCAGGTCTGATGGCGGGATTGAAAAGGATATCTGCGCCTGGCGCGGAGCAGAACTACTTTTTTTTCGCTTAGGAGGTTCATTTAATAAGGATGAGTTATTAAACAAATTCTCCATATCCGAAAAAAGGACATTTGCCTTATGAAAAATTTTTGACAAGTCCTTGAAACTATCTCTAGTTCGCTCCATATATTTACGGACTTGCACCTCTATGTCCCGGCAAGTATCACAGCGCCATCTCAAACCATTGTTCTTCTCAAGACAATCTTTGACTTTAACCGTTATACCAGCACACTTCAAGTGAAAAGTCCGGTCACAAAAGAAGCAAGAAATGAATTCTTGCTTGGGGTCAGGTCCATGACACTTATTAAAAAAACACACTAAATCGGACGACATAATAAAAAAGGGTATTGATAAACGAAATGAAGAAAGTGCAAAACAATAACAAACGCTTGGTCACAATCGGCCGCTTAAAGTGCAGAAAGCAAGCACAAAGCAAGAGATGTAAATATGCGAGAGCGTGTAGATAACGGAAAACTAATGCTTGCAGCACAAACAAACGCGATGCTGGTAAGCGCTACAGCAGATTGATGAGAGCATAAAATTAAGAATGCAAATAATAAATAAAAAAAATTTATTTCTTTTAAAATTGGTTTAGATTCGACAGAGTTATAAGAGTTTTAAGATTCCAAAGTATTAAAATCATGAACCGTAATAATTCTAATTTTTTTTTAAAAACTCAAAAAGACAATTTATTGTCTGATTTTTAATTTTTAAATTATTTGTAATTATTGAAATAAATTTAAATGATAAAAATTGAATATTAGTATTTTTTAATTTTTATATAAAAATTTAGTCATCAATTTAATTTTAAATTTTTATTATAAAAATTGCCACATACGTAACTCTTATTTGTCAATTTTTATTATAAAAAGTGAAAATAAAAATTGAGCTGAAATATCCTTTGAACCAAAATAGCCACATATATGGACTACGCATTAATACCTTTCAGTTAACATGTATGTATATACAAATGCATATACGCATATACATGCATTATCTTCTTTGTAAACTGACAACAACAAAAATTGAAAAACAAGAGTTATGTGTCAATTTTTATAATAAAAATTGAAAATAAAACTTATGACCAAACTTTCATATAAAAATTGAAAAATAATAATTATTTTTAATTTTTATTATTTAAATTATTTGTAATTATTACAAATATTAAATAAAAATAACATATGTATGTACATATCGCTCATTTACATGAAGAGTGACATAAGTCGAAAAACACGATTTTTGAGTTAATGATAATGAGTTTAATACCGAGAGTGTGAGAAGAGTATATGTCGTTTTTTTAATTCCAACGATTCGACTTTATTAACTCAAAAGAACGATATACCTCAGTTGCAATGCAATCGTTGACTAGAAAAGATTATTTATGTTTCATAAAGCTCAGTTGTTTTTTCTCAAATTTGCAAGTTTTATGAAAAAACACAGGCGACACTTGAAAACTTTAAAACCGTTTATCTCGAAACGCCATTTTTTTTTAGATATGTCACTCTTCATGTAAATGAGCGATGTGTTTATTTGTCCCACTCTTCTTGGAGGCTTTTTTGTGCTTCAATTTTTTTAAACTTATAACTATTATTTGCAGTCCCTGATTAAAATTGCAAAATTTATATTGCTTTAAATTAAGAAAATTTAGATAGCAAACAATGGTTAAATTTTTCACTTTGTTTACATTTTTAATATAAATTATTAAAACTATGAAAGTATTAAATGCGGATTTAAGTAAGTAACTACTCAATGTACTCACCCTTATCGCTGTAAATATTCTCCATCTCGAGTTGGCATAGGGTGCATGCCTTTTGAGTGACGAGATTCGAGGCGTATCCGCTGCTGCCGCCGATTGCATTGCAATTAATTAGTTTCACCTCCAGCCAGAAGAGTCCAATGAGCAGCCAGACGAGATGCGCACGATTCCTTTTGCCTTTTGAGCAGTGTCGAGACTGCGACTGCGACAGCGACTGCGACAGTGACAGCGACTGCGACTGAGTTGGACATGATGAAAGGCGTACATCAATGGGATCCTCGATGGGATCGCACATTTGCTGGAGTGCGACAAGATTGCTGGATTGATGTCCTTTAATTGGCTGCAATATCCTATTGCAATATTGCATCAGCTGATTCTGTTGCCTTCTCCTATTGCATGTCCGTCTGCTGGCATTGTTGTTGTTGTGCCTGCGTCTGCGTCGACGTCTTCGTCGTCGTCGTCTCTTTTGCCTCTTTCGATTGTTGCAGAACATTTTGCACAAGTTGTTCGTCTTGAGCTGTTGATCATTGGCCAGGGTATAGGATGCATAGGAAGCATGCTCCTTCAGTTTAAGATCACTGGCGCTATTTCCCCCACTTGCACTACTCGATGAAGCGATTGGGATTGGCATTGGTATTGGTACCGATGCTTTGACCGCTGTGGCACTTGCCACACTCAGCTGGCACCTCTTGTGCTGCAGTATCATATAGCTAGTGAGCAGTGTAGACAATGCAGCCACCCAATGATGGGCAATGGACAGCACCATGACAAGTAGAACCCTCGGTGCTCGGACTCTTGCCTTTCGTGCCGCCTTCTGCGGCACTGATGATGATGACAATGATGATGACGATAATGCTGATAATGATGATGACGATGCTGATGATAATGATGATAATGATAGTGATTGAGGATAGACGCTGCTGCACGTGCTGCAACAACAGCAGCAGCAGCACACTACAGTACAACATCCCTGGCGGCAACAGAAGCACGAACAATTGAAATAGCATTTGCTGTTGTTGTTGTTGCTGTTGCTGTTGGTAGTTTCTGAAGATCCCAACGTTGGTGCAGACAGAATCCCCTGCTGTGGCTCGAAGTCGAAAATCATCTTCATATTCAAATGGCAGTCGATACGAGTACTCGAACTCGTACTCGTACTTGTATTCGTTCTACATATTTTGCGTTTTTCCTATAAATCGAATGAACCACCTCCAAATCGTAGTGTCAGTCTCCGGCTTTTATTATTATTAATATTTTACTGAAAGTATGTCACAAATAAAATATCTACTGTTTAGATGAGTTAATTTATAAAATCTATTATTATTCCTTAATATGTACTTATTTGAAAGCTATTTGAAACTAAATATTTTCCAAATGAATAAATACAATTGTAAATAACGATTTCAGCTAATCAGGCCTGTTCCGAATATCGAACGTTTTAAAAAAGTAAAAACGATACAAAAACGAACGTTTTACTATTTGCTATTCCCAATTACGATTCCGATAGTTGTTATCGATAACAAAAATTAAAGTGGAATTCAAAACAGCTCGATTTTGTTTTTATAAAATATTTTTTTTTTGTGCTTTTAAAAAACTTTTTTTAAAAAATACTTCAACTGCTTCAACTTGAAGTAGTGATGGTAATCGATTTTAAAAACGTTCAACATTATTATAATTTTCAGTTTATAATTTTAGGTATTTATTTTAAAGCTTTAAATGGCATTTATTTTCAAATCCGACGACTCTAAAGCACACGTTTTGAAAATGACAATTATTGTCAACTCGTTTTGTGCCAAATCGACTAGTTTTCGGAATTCAGAACAGGCCCGAATATGTCGAAAATCAATAAATTCTGATAAGAATGCTGAAGACATATGTATGTACATTAGGGTGGGTCAATTTTTTTCGACCCAATGCGGTTATCAAAATCGTAATCTACGGTGAATTCTAAGAAGATTGGCCAAGAAACGATAGGTCTAAAATCATTTTCGAGCTTCCGATTTTTAACGAGAAACTTTGCGTATTTTTTTGTCATTTTAAACACGCGTAGTATACCTAAGCGAGTGCATAAGAATATATTGTTTCACTTAACTTTTTTTAAGAAAATTATAAATTTTTAAAAATATAAAAATAAAATAAAAAATTAAAATTTTATTTTTTTTAATTTTTTATACATTTAAAAAAAAGTTTTAAATAATTATAATTTAAAAAAATGGCATTAATTTGCATTTGACCGTTAATTTACGCCCTTTTTAGCGCCACGCTCACTTTCATTTTATTTTCAAAAAATGCCTTGATGTATTGAGATTATGTACTTCAAGTTTCAACCCGATATCTAACCGATCTTCAAAAGTTACAGACAACATTGGCAAAACAAACCGAAAATGGGTACGATCATGCAAAATACATATAAAATGGTACCAAATTTGTATGCATTTTGTACCATTTTCGGTTTGTTTTGCCAATGTTGGTGGCAAAAATCTGTAACTTTTGAGCTAAGTGAGATATCGGGTTGAAATTTGAACTATATATTTTCAATACGTCAGAACATTTTTGGAAAAAAAATTGGAGTGGGCGTGGTACTAGAAAGGGCGTAAATTTACGGTCAAATGCAAATTAATGCCAATTTTTGTAATTTTATATTTAAAATTTTTTTTTTTAATTTAAAAAAAATTTTAACAATAAAATTTAATTTTTTTTATATTATTGTTACATTTTTAAAAATTTTTAGTTTTCTTGAAAAAATGTTAAGTGAAACAAAATATTTTTTATGCACTCGCTTAGGTATCTATGCGTATTTAAAGTGACAAAAAGATACAAAAAGTTTCTCGTTAAAAATCGGAAGCTCGAAAATGGTTTTAGACCTATGGTTTCTTGGCAAATCTTCTTAGAATTCACCGTAGATTACGATTTTGATAACGCTGAGTGCTTTTTGGTCCATACAAATTAACCCACCCTAATGTACATACATACGAAATACAAAAGTCTTGAATATTTGTATGTATCTGAAGTAGACTAACATTGGCATTTTATTACTACTACTTAAATTGGCGAAAGGAATTCAAATTGTCTCCTATGAGGGGTTGATTCTCATCTCATAGTATGAAACTGTAAAGCACAAAATAGATTGTGTCATCTTGCTTTAAGCTTACAAACTCTCCTATTGACTTAGCTTTCAGTTGTGGTTGTAGTTGGAGTTGTAGTTGTAGTTGTAGTTGTATTTGTATTCGTATTTGTATTTGTGTTTGTATTTGTGTTTGTATTTGTAGTTGTAGTTATGCTTCTTTCCTTGCTCTTTTCCCGCAGTCCACAGTCCACACAGTCCGCAACTGGCACTTGTATTTGGTCGCGTTTGCTTGGCGTCGTCTCGTCGCATCCTTTTGTCTGGCAGTTGTTACAAATGGCTTGTATGTGTGTGAGATACATACATATATGTAGATAGATAGATACATTCATACATACATATGTATATTCGTGTATGCCTATGTATGTACTTATGACTTATTATGTGCCTGGTTGCTCATGCCTGATTCCTCATGCCTTATGTGTCCACAATTGTCTCTCGAATTGAGTTTAGGCTTTTATTGTTTGTTATACATAAGTAATATATAAATATAGTATTTACTTAGATACAATTAACGAAAAATAACGATTAATATAGTAATTTACATCAAATGCCTAAAAGTATGCTATGAGTTTTACGAATGTTTTTTTTTTTGTATAAAATTAGTAATTTTATTGAACTGGCTTTCTGTTACATTTGGGGCAACTTAATCTAGTTTTTAATTTGTAAAAAAACCAACAGAGTAGGTCACATGGACGTTAAATGGGAAACAAAATAATTTAGAGTTGAAAAGAACATCTAAAAGTAATAAACTAATTAAGTTGTATACATTTTGAAATTGAAACTGAAAAGATGCAACCAAAAGTTTCACCAGTACTACTTTTCTTCCTAATTAATTGTTTATTTAATTATTCTGTTATTATTTACAACAACTTGATTTCAACTTAAACGCCAACTTGTAATACAACTTAATCTAACTGACCACAAGAGTTTTTTTAACTAGCATCTGTCATTTGAAATGCCTCTTAAAGTTAGAGGGCAAACAATGCCCAAAACACATTGATCATCGAAATTAAGAGTTTTAGGTTTTCTTACGGGAGATCATCACTGAGTTGGTTACAGAAACATGTTGCCAATCATGGACAGATTTCCATACCACAATATATTCATACACTTGCACATGCACTTAGATATACGATTACACTTATTTATAAGCACACACAAAATGGCCAATTCACCAAATCACACTACATAGTCATTCATACACACATACACACACATCCATGAACAATTTGTACAAGTATGCAAAGTTATACTAAAAATATATTTATATATAAATGGACATATACTCGAATATTTATTTTCTCGTCTTGCCAAATTTTTTTTTATTATATTATGTAAAAACTTGCGTTTTAAGATTTAAACTAAAAATGTGACATGCTTTTACTATTATCGAATGATTAATTGAATGTAAACCTTTGTTATCATTTTATTTGCACATTCAAACACTTTCTATAACATAAACTTTTGTTGTTCACACAAATTGCAAATAAAGTCTAGAACAATGCACGTTGCGGTGCTAATATAACGTTTATTCAGCTCAATGTTAACGGACTAAATGAAAATTAAATAACGTACGAGCGAACTGACAGTCGGCTCCTTGCAGCTGGTACAGTGAACGCCCACGAGCTGTGATAATTACAATTTGTTCACCAATTGCGATTCACAAAAGCTTTGCTATTAACGCTTATTAAGATATTTATTCATTCAAAAATCAATGTGGTCTGAATTAATTGATTGAAATTTGTACTCAATTAACGATTTTGAATGCCCGTCAAATTGGTTTTTGTTTGCGGGCGCTTACTGTATTTTAACGTTTCCTCCACAATATCGTATCTCGTATCAGCTGACGTTAGCATACTATAGGGGATGTAACTGTGACGCTAGCTCGCTGCTGCGAAACTCAGTGAACACCATGGTCACACTTAAATTGTTTAAATTCAAACAATTGTTGATCTAAAAAATGTATTGAAAATGCTTAAAAGTATAAAAATTCCATAACAATTAACAACTTTTGACCTGGTAGATATTATATTATTGTGCATAACTGCATAATTGTAATTCAAATTTTATATTATTATTATATCGATATAAGTTGTCGATTATATTCATACAGCTTATGCAGCCCTGAGCAAAACAAATAGCGCGCAATTTAAACAAATAAAATACTTTTGAACCAATTGCTTAATTTAGCAAGAAGATAAACAATTAAATCAGATTATCCTCGGATGGTGAAATTGTATTAGGTAATTCTAATTTAAAAAAATTAACATGCAAATTTAATTCAGCTTCCAAAATTATAGCGAATTTGATTTTTTCTTATAAAACAGTGGCGCCACCTCTTGTCTTTTTAGCGAGACATAAATACGCCACCTATGGTTTGGTTCAAATGAAGATTCTGACGTCACAACACCAGCTTAAAATAGGTGAAAATTCTTTTTTGTTGTATCCTGAAATCGCACAAGTTTTATATATTATATTATAAATATATTAAAAAGATATATGTTAAAATCAGAATTCCGTATGTCTGTTGACTGTTTACCCTCATTTTCAATAAGCACTGCGTAAATTAATTTCAGTATGTTCTTTAATAATGTATTCTAAACTGACTTGCCTTTGTGAGAGCATTTCCCCTTTCGCTCACAAAATTATGGTAAATACAAAACGGAGAGTTCGAGTTCCAGTAAAGCTATGGCCCCATAATGTGCGGGTGAGTTTGTCTTTGTGTTAGTGGTTTGAGGAATTACGGTTCGCTGCCTCATTTCCTATAAATGTATAAAAGTACTTCTGATCGCACATACATCGTACATACATACTTACATACAAGCATATGTATATGCATGTGTTTTTAACAAACATTTTTACACAGCAACATAATCGCAGCCAATAATTGGTACATATTGTATGTACGTATACATACATAAAAAAAATTCCACTTCTTTATATTTTAAATCACCACATTTAAATATTGTTGTGTTGACAAAAAAAAAAATAATAATAAAAAAACAATCAAAAATTGTAATTTAAAAATATAAATAAATTAAAAAATGTATTGTTAGATGTTTGCAATAATCAATTATATTTTATTAATGCTAGCAAGTAAGTTTATATAACTTTTATAAATGTATTATTTTATGAGTCAAATTAAGTAACTAATCCAAGAGTAATCGAATGCAACATTTATATATAAAATAAAAAACAAAAAAATATAATAAAACAAGTTATTATAATATATAATACAGATCGATTTGTAAGATGAGTGATGAGATGAAGACACAAGCACATACAGACTGACATACTTATAGGTAAATATATAAGTTATATATAGGCAAATATTTATGTATCTATGAAACTACATACGTATGTACATATGTATAAGGGTATGAATGAACGTAAGTATAATGATAATTTTGATTTTCCTTTTGTACGATATGAGTTTTCTTTTATGTCTTATTTAATTATTGTTTTCTCTGTTGCAAACCGAGTATACCCTGCTTCAAAATACCCTATTTGGCTTAAGCATTAAACATGTATTTAAATATTTATTTTATTGCTTCAATAAAATTGCGATTATTTACGATACTTTTTGAAATCGCATTATTCTCTTTATATCCATTGACAAAAAGGCTTATACAATAAATTAGTTACATATGTAATTGAATCCAAAATACTAAACACTCTTTCTAATATAAGATATTATTTAAACTGTCAGCTATTATTTTAATTTAAGTTTAATAAAAGTATATACATATGTATCATATAGAAATTAGTACAATTTAGTACAAATAAATATTTAAATTCCTTTCATATATATTTTATATATTGTATAATTGTGTTTGATTTACTTGTTTAAACTTAAATTGAAATTAACTTAATAAAATGAATAAATTTAAATTAACAAATTAATGTTTATAAAATATAAATACCAAAAAACGAATAAATTGAGTCAGAGATATTTGCAATACCAAAAATTAAAGAATACATCTATTTTATCAATTTATATACATATATAATTTCGACAGCTTTCTATAGATCGAATCTTGTATCAAGTTCAACCATAGAGTACACAGTCCGTTGTATGTTTATTAAAAATATTAAAACTGCCTGTTACAAAGGGTATAACAATGACGACGACGATAACAACAACACTTATACACAGTGGCAATACAAAAGCAACAACAACAAAACAACATCGGCAGCAACATCGGCATAAAGCAACAGTCAAAGACAAAAAATATATAAAAAAAAAAAAAGAAACGGCAGAAAAGCTGTCTCGGTTGGCTTGTAGACCGTGAAAAGCCACGAGCCACGATTGAAATACCGAATTTCATACCTAAAACATATGAATACTGATTGTTCAAATAAAAGACCAAGCGCTATGGATGACTCTACAACACGTACAGATTCAGATGGGCATATACTTGTACATATACCTATACACACACATGTTCATATGTATTCACATACGAACATAGCATTCATAAATACATATGTACATGTATGCATTGCACACTTCAACTTATATATACATAGTATAGTGCTTGAAAACTGACTTATGAGTAAGAATATTATGACTTATGTTATGATCAAATTGCATATATCTTAAATCAAAGAAGATAGGAACGCTCCCTCCATAGCTGTCCCAATTTTGGACAGATATATAACAATCGAGTCAGCAGTTATATATAAGAGGATATTGAGTCGTCTCTTTGTTTTTACTTGCTATAATTATAGCTGCAATTTAAAAATATCAAATGTGAATTTAGATTCCTAAGTCGAGCAATTTGTTCAAATTTATGGCTAAGATATTAAGTAGAATATGAATACTATAAAAGAAGAAAGTTAATGCATCACAATAGATTATGGAAAGTTAAAATTGTATTTATTTTTTTAATAATTGTGAATTGTTTAAACTTAATATTATTTTAAAATCAATGATTATAATAGTGACTAGTACCTTAAATAATAAATAAAGAAATTAAATTAAATTAATATTATATTTTTTGCTTTAATTGTTTACTTTGAATTACATTCAATTCTATAGTATTATACTATTATAGTTAAATTCTATAGTTAAATATAGTTAAGAAGGTAGGTAGTAGTTTTCTTTTTTTTTTTCCTTTTTTAAGTCCACTTGAGAGCGCAGATCGTTGAACTCAGACCCTAAGTCCCATGTCCCATGTCCGATGTCCGATGTCCGATGTCGAGATGGTGAGTTTTGCTGTTCGACCTCAATGCTGGAACAAGGAAAAAAGGTAAAGAAAAAGAAAGGAAGCAAGGGCAACGCAAAATAACAAAAAGGGAAGGAATGGGGTGGTTTTCTTTTTTGTTGATCACCGACCCCGGCAACGGCGTCACGGTTCCATCTATAAAAAAACAGGTGTTCTGTATATAAAGCGCGGGCTGTGGCTAGTGCTAAGCAGTTTTCACTTGCAAGGCGAGATCACGGGAAAACAAACTCAAACTTGCATACTTACACTTATATACATACTTACTAGTATGGTTGAGATGTACAACAAAGTGTGATCGACAACCGACTTGACTTTCTTTTAAAAATACTCATAATCGTTTAAGCCTAAGAGATAAAACCCATTAACGTTAAGAAGTATTAGCTAAGAGCACATTCCAATCAGTTAGTTGATCATCGATAATGTTCATTAAACATATTTGTTAGAAGTGGGAAATTTGATTTCATTGAATTGCTTCGATTTGAGAACCTCAAATTTTAGAATAAATCTTTAAAATTGGATTCGGCGATGTTGTCAGCTCTACTTCTGCCAAAGTATTAACATGTGAAAATCAAATAAAATAATATATTAAAAAATAGGTTATATTGTAGATGCGGAAACTTCTATATGTAACTATATAACTAAACTGCTAAAGTGCTTCTCGCAATTCGTTAGACTGCGTGAGCTAGATTAGGCGACGGTTCAGTGATCAGCTTCCCTTTTCCTATCTCCGTTCCCCTATTTTCTCCGTTCTCTGCTGTGGTTTGCAACGGTAGTCGACGCTCCGTTTGCTTGGCACGCGCCGTCTTTCAAGCCTTACCTCGTGCCTTACCACCTGCACAGGTATGCGTGCAAAGAGTTAGACTTGGCAGATCTATGACCAGATACACAAACATACACGAGAGCAAACTGTAAGATATTACATACTTACATATTTACTTGTCTATGTACATATGTATGTGTTGCATGCAAGCAAGCCAAATTCATTGTCTTCTTGTTAATACAAGTTTACCAACATACAAATATACATACTTATTTTTTGGGCTATATTGAAGAAATTCATTGAAGAAATCTTTTATTCTTCAATTCTGCCTAACTCTCGCTCTCTCTGTCTCTTCACTACTCTACTATAACTTTATTTTTAACTTTTTTTTTTAGATACCAAAAGGATATGCAACAGTTTTCGTAAAATGTACTTTACAGAACCTAAAAATTATGATTAAAGTCAGATTATTATAAAAGAACATTAATCATTATCATTGACGAATATTCTAAAGCCCATTATTATGTAATTTTTATATTTTAAATTATAATGATTGCAGTCTTTGTCCGCAAAATATGTTGCATCAAGTAATTTTATTTGGAATCCCTCTTTTAAAACTTTGAAGCCAATCAGTACAAAATTAAAAAGTCCTATTTTATTTATATTTCCTTTTTTTGTTCAGCTTTAAATCTAAAAATAAATATTGTTCTATTCAATGGTCATTTTAGAATGGTTTCTAATTTTATTTGAAACTGTAAATCATTTTTGGTTTGTTGCTTTCCTAGAACCCAACACACGAACGGACATCAAATCTAAACTCTTCCCGATCTCTGATCAATCAGTAAACAGTAATTGACTACCCCAGATCTCTTCATGAGCACACGGATTAAGTCCCTCTCCCTTCCTCTTAGATAGAAAGCACAGGGTGGAAAATAGTTGTGTTTCGTGGGATTTAAAAAGATAGTCATAGTTTCACAAAAGCAGGAGAAACCCCGGCTAGCAAGGTATATAAAAAGTATGTAAATGTACAAAGTATTTTCGTCAACCTGTAGAGCGCAAAACATGGTTAAAAAAGTTGTACAGCATAGGGTGGTTGAGAAACTGAGTCCCCTTACTTAAAACAAAACAAAAAACAAGTTCTCTTTAAATGTTGCTTATAAAATCATATACCACAAATTACTATACAAGCAAATGTGTGAGTGTATGTAATACTTCGAGTATATAAGAATGTGTAGTTACAAAGAGAAATCAATGACCCAGCCTACCTTATACCCTTCTTTTTAGATGTTAAACAATTTTATAAATTTGTTGAGAAATGTGTAACGTAAAAGGAATATTTAAAGTATAAGTTAAATTTTTAATTCACTCGATCCCTTGATGAAATAATAATATTAGGGAGTATAAAATATTTAATCATATTTTAATAAATTGTTTTGTTGAACTCATTATTTGACTAAAATTATAGTACATATCAATAATATGAATAGCTCGAACCGGGAATTAAAACCGAAACGAATATCGGTTTCAGTTACGGTATCGGCTATGTTCGCAAATATGTTTTCGGTTATCGGTTACGCAAAATCTTTGAATTAAGGTTTCGTAACGGTGAACCGGTTTTTGTATGTTTCGGTTTTAAAATACCGCTATGGTTTCGGCTCACAAAAAAAAATGTCTTTGCAAAAATATAATTATATTTATAATATAATAATAATAATAATTGAAAAGGCATTACTATCTTAATACTTCATTCACACATTTATTTCACATATTCTTCAGTTAGATGTAGATTAGTTACATTTTTACAATTTTAATATTTCATTTAACAAATTTATTGATTTGCGCTTATTCAGTGCTATGAAAATTCCATCATGAATATCACAAATAAAAATTAAGCATAAGAAAATTAAAATCAAAAATCACAATTAAAAATGAAAAATTAAAAAGGAAATCAAAAATTATATACAAAACTTATAACAAAATATTAGAGAACGCAAACAAGACGTCGGAGAAAATCGAAACAGTTCAAAATTTTTCGTTTTAAATTATTTATAACTTGTTTCGTAAATTTTTATAACAATTGAAATAAAACTTTTTTTCAATTTTTATTATAAAAAGAAAATGGAATATGAAAAAACCGAAGTTAACCCTTATAAATAAAACGGTTACTAAACGGTTATTTCGTTTCACAGTGTTTCGGTTTTAAGGTTTCGGTCAAATGCAAATTGTTTCGGTTACGGTTTCAGTTACGGCTTTAAATTTCAATCGGTTTTTGCCGGTTAAAGGTTACGGTTTCGGTTAGGGTTTTAATCCCTGGTTCGAACACAAGTTTTAATTAATTATTATAGCAAATTCATGTATTTAAGGGCATTTTTCCTTCGGCATGCCGAAATCGAATATATTAATTGTTAGTTTTATATTAATGTGTGTTATATACATTAAGTCTGTACACACATACATAAGTAGATATGTACATTTGTCAATACACGTAAAATTACGTGCGTAATGCAACAAATGTGTATTGTGACTTACGAGTTTACTTCTGTTATACGAGTTCTCTTGTGTTATACACAACATGCATGCATGTGTGTGTGTGTGTGTGTGTGTTGTTAAGCTAGCCACGCGCGCTCTTCACTCAGACATAGACATATGAATACGAGCGCATACATACTTACGTGCATGTATTTACATAGATGTCCATGCAATAAATACATAAGTTTCAAAAAGCGCGCCTCTCTCTCTCTAACTCTCTCTCTGTCTCTCTGTCTGTCTCTCTATGTATGTTGATCGTAAAAAAATAAAGAACGCGCCTCGTACAGCAGACACAGGTAAGACTAACCCTCCCGATTAGTCGGCAGCCACAGGTTTGAGTTTGAGTGAAAAGACAGCCGACCAACCGTAACAAGCCATCGGACCAGGTTTCTGAGCGTGGCTCAAAGTTCACTACACACACAGGCACACACACACACACACATTTGAGTGAGAGCGCGGCTTGGAGCGCTTCCGCCGACCATTCGCATTCAACAGCAAAACAGTTTCTCCTGAGAACTCTTTGAGTACGGTCCAACCGATCCACCTGGCAAAGAAACCTGTTACGAGGGTCGCCAGTAAAATAGCAAGTGGAACGCGCCTTGTACTTCCTCATCCCCAACCCCCCCATCGATTATCCGCTCAGTCAACGTTCAACGTTAAAGTGTCATTATCCAAATCTATATATGTGCAATATATAGAGAGATACATAAGTTCTTAAAAGCATATACAAATGCTCAACTCCTGAGGATCAAGTTGTTAATACTTTCAGACACATTTTGTGAGATATACACATTAATGTTTTTTAGCCAAAATGTTTGGTGAGTGTTTGTGAAAGTGTTCAGTGGATACCAGTAAATGCAGATCAAAGATCAAATCTAGCCTTGTCGTATCAGGTGAGTAAATTTCGGGAATGAGCTACAAACAGTTTGGACTTATTTATAAAAAAAAGCGCAATTGTTTAATTACTACGAATTGGCCCAAAACCCATTGTCTAATATTGAAATAAAAGGCCAAAGCAAATGATAATTAATTTCGTTGAAGATCAAGAGCAAAGTAACTCTTTTACCTGTATGCATGTAGATTAATATACTTATTTTTTGTAAGTATGTGTGCATGTCTATTTAGACAACGACTAAATTTTACCCACGATACTGACCTTGAGCTTATTTTTCCCGTTTTCGTAGAGAAGTCTCGTCGTCGTCGTCGTCGCCATTATATTCAGCGCGAGTGTGTGAAAATCCGTTTTTATTTTCCCACTTTTATTTTTCATTCAAATTGAATGTTGAGTGTATTACGCGATCAACAGAGAGAGAGAATACTTAGAAGACACTCTGCGGGCCTTGGCCCCGACCATTCTTCTTCCATTCCGTTTGGGGTGTGACCGGCCGTGACTGGCGAGTAACAGTGACAGTGATAGTGACAGTGACAGTGACAGTGACAGTGACTCAAATGGGAGCCGTGCTGCTTGTTGCTATTGTTGTGTTCTCATTACGTGAATTCGTATTCGTACATGTGACATCATGATATAGGAACTCTAATATCAAACTTATCTCATTTAATAGTTAGCATTAGATACTTTTTTCCCACCACGGCAACAGCCGGCATTTCCGACTATACGAACCCTCTACAACAAGTAGTTCCTCTGGTGTCTGGTGGTGGTTCCGGCCAACGCTCATGAAGGCTAAGAGGGAGCAAAGGACGACTGCAAATGTCATTGTTGATTCTCACTCATTTCAAAGCTTGACTTAACATGAAGGTACAATATTTCACCTGTTGGATTTGTTTGGCATAGTTTCGCTTGAAATCAATATATCAGAGTTAAACTGACCAAACAGGTTGTTATGAATTTGGTGCAAGTGTATGTAACAGACTGAACGACTCTAGAAAATATATATTTCTACTCATGATGATCCTGTCTATCACTCTAGCTATCTGTCTCCATAAGACCTAGGTTGTGACTATTTGAGTTTTTAGCAACTCTACACTTATTATTAAATTTTGTATTATAACAGTTTAATAAATGCAACATGTTTGTAAATGTGATACACAGTTAGTCAGTTAGAATATTCGTTGAATAAGGGTTGGAAAATCCTGTGCATCGCGGAAAAGCCAGTATAAAGAAATGTAAGTTCTCGCAGTACTTAAAACAGATGGCCTATATGCCCATAGACAGATACCAGAGACACGCTCGGCTAGGCCAATGCACAATAAAAATACAAAATACAAAATACAAAATAAAAAAGGCATGCAACATATGCACATTACGACGTTAACATCATCGCATTAGTCCGAACCCCTAAGACACACACACACCCACACACACACGCACACAATGCACATGCACTTGACTCTGCGATTGACCCCTAAGAGAAAACGGCGACTCGACTCTGAAAAAGGTCAATTATAAGAACAGGTGAATGAGTACGAGCGCGCGCGCGCCTTCTACATTTCTACATATACATATGTATATAGCTCGTGCGTGTCCTGCAGGATGAATGGAAATGGAAGAGGGAAGACGGAAGAAGGGAACAAGGGAACAAGGCAAGATGGGAAGGGGGATGCGCCAGAACGGCTGCAATGCAATGAGCGGGAAAATGCCAATAGTTGCATTCTGAGCACAGGTAAATTCATAATGCTGTAATCGAATGCGCTGCGACGGCAACTTGTCTTTAACAAATAATTTAACCTGCTCTGAGACTAGATTAAAATATATATTAGATAAATAGAAAAACTATCAGGGATGCCACAGAAATTCCGCAGAAAGCATTTCCGCACGGAAATTTCCGAGGTGCCACAGAACTTCGAGAGATTTAATTTTTTTTATAGCAATTTCACCAACCTTTTCGAACTAGGCTGCTAAGGGTTGACACCTTCTCAGATTAAATTACCCAAGGATTTGATTAGCAACTTTTTCAAGTTTATCATTGCAGAACAATAAGCTTTTAATTTTTTTCTTATTTAACTAATATAATTTAATTTATTTATGTAATAATTGATTTTGTTTAGCTGAAAAAAATTTAAAAGTCACTGACGCGAGAAAATAAAAGTTACTCGACAACTCTAGCAATTGTATGCCATTAGTCTGGCAACTCATCATGACAAATGTTTTCACAAATTGCACAATAAGTTAAAGGTTTTTTTCAGTAAAACTTGATTTAACTCAAAAGATATTTTTTTTTAATGCTTAATTTAAAGAAAACTGAAGTGGTTCCTTATATTATATATTTTTTTTTTAAATACCTTACTTCGAATTCTATAGCGCTAGTTTGTTCCGCACAAAATGATTCTGCGAATTGACCTGTGGCACAGCGGAATGAAATTGATGCGAAATTCAAGCGAAAGCGATTTCTGTGGCACCCTTGAAAAAAAAAATGAATTCAATGAATATTTAATTCTAATGTGCGCCAATTTAGTATAAAGGGAAAGGTCATTGTTTTCACACTTATGTGTGTGCGAATACTTGTTAGGGTATCTCAGTTGGCCACAAAACATCTCAAGACGAAAGCTGTCGACTGCAGCGTTTGCACTTGTTTTTTATTTTTACTTTTAGCCCGTTCCAATCGCCATTATTATAACATCTTCTTTAACGTTTCGTTAGCTTTAAGCTACTATTGTGAATACCTATGCACTATCCGTTTGAAGCGAAATTTCAGCGTCCTGTAGTTTAATCGTGGCCTGAAATACCCTGTAGCTATGAAAATTTCTCAATTGGGTATAGAATAAAATAGAAAAAATGCAAACATCTTGAGTAATAATTATTTATTTTATGTATAATAATTGATAGGTTTTCTTAAATTTAAATTGATAATGTTCAAAGAGACAACTATAAATATTTTATGTTGTGTGTAATGAGATAAATGTAACAGCCTCGACACAGGGTATCCCTTAGTCACTTGAATAATAATATTTGTCTTATGTATAATAGGTTTTCTTAAATTTAAATAATGTTAAAAATGATTTTTAAATATATTATGTGGTGTGTAATGGAATATCTTGCTATACAAATTCATAAATGTAACAGCCTCGGCACAGGGTATCCCTTAGTCACGCACTGTTGACTAGATCGGTTTTGTTCTTCCTAGTTTTCTTTTGATTTTGTTGCTGATGTACTTTTGCCTCGTACATTACCTGTTGTTACACAAGTAGTTTTGATCAGGTGCTCGTAATAAACGTGCTCGCGGTTTAAAAGAACGGTTCTGCACCCGTCCGCGCCTTTGTCTTTGCCTTTGTCCTCATCTCGGTTCTCGGTCTCCGTCCTCGGTCCTGGTCTGGATCTCGTTTATGGATTCAGTCGGGGTGGTTCTGTAGGTAGCACACTTTTTCGCTAGTTATCTATAATTATGAATGGTAAGAGTTGGCCAGACAGACGGCAAGCAGATGGATCGATCGACTTTCCTTAAAGCACAACAACATTTTGGTAGAAGATATTTAGGATAAGGAAGTAGCTACTAGTAGCTACCAGCTACTTACTGGGTTAACATAGTTATTGAAACAGAGTTCACGCTCACTTTTTACAGGTATTGATGATATGCTTATAATGGAAATGCAGACGTCGCCGCATCTTAGCCACGGGCTAACGACACTATCGCCGGTTCTTGTGCACCAGCACCAGCACCAGCATCATATTATCCATCATACCCAGCAAACTCAGCCCCTCTCACTGCAACATCCAAATGCAATACCAAATCCGCATCCGCATCCGCATCTGCATCGGCATCAGCATCAGCATCAGCATCAGCAACTGCAGCATCAACTGGCACAGCAGATGGGAGGCTCATCAACACTGCACACACAACTACAAAGCTCCTCGGCCGAGGAAACTCTCAACGTCGACAATAGCACACATCCGCATCATCCGCATCCGCATCCGCATCATCATCAAAATGCGAATAACCTAGTCTATACCAACTCAACTCAAATCGATGACAAGTCCAAAGGTGAGTTACAGCTGATTATTCTTCATATTTAAAACGTCGTCCTAATTACTAAGTCTCTATACTACATTTATGTTATTTATAATAACAAATTCGTTATAGGAAAATTGTATAGCCCTTTACCTAAGCTACAAAATATAAATTCGATGATCAAATTCCTCATTGTTCTCAGTGTAGCCATCAGGTAAATCGATACGGATTACAATGAACTGAGCAAAAGATTACATTTTCCTTGCATTTACATTTTCGGGAGCTTAAAGGAACCACCAAAAAAAAATTAGTATAAGTTTCTGGCCTGGATAGACCAAGTGCAAAGAGGGGCAAAAGCAAGTTTAACATTTTTAGTTGAAGAACAATAGCTTAAGCTCGAGGGCCGAGGGAGGCGGCTAACCTAAAGACAAGTGTTCACCGGTTTCCGCCTCGGTTTGGTCAGCCAATTTTTATTCTCTGCGCCCATTAAAACTGAACAGTATAGGGTATAATAGTTTTGTGCAAAAGTGTAAATGCAACAGACAGAAGGAAGAATAAACGACGCTTTAATCGGTATCAACAATCCAATCGATTAGTTTCGATGTATTCACATACATAAATATGTACAGGAAATGGGAAATGTGTCTAAGGCTAATTTAGAGCCTGGACACAGGGTATCTTGTAGTCTTGCACTCGCTTCTGGGGCATTCTTACTTGTTTTCTGCTAAACTTGAGATTCATTCAGAGAGTTGTAAGGGAAAGGCGCATGTACACTGAAAAAAAGAGTAAATTTAAATATTTTCAAATGGATAATGTATATTTCTGTCCAAAAAAAAAACGAATAATTGTAAACATTTTATGTATATTCTTGATAAATATTATATTTTAGAAAACATATGTTTTTGTATTTCCTGACTGTGGGACATATTTGCATAATTGTTATCTTAATAATATGATATGTAGCTCGTATTTAAATTATTATTAAATTATTAAATATGGTAGGCATTGTCATATGCTTATGTTTATTTTTGACAGTGTACAAACGGCTTCTACGATACACACGGGCCAGACATCGTTCGTTCAAAGATGCTTCTTCTCTTTGAACTAAATGTATCGAATTCTTTCTCTAGCTTCAGTCACGGAATCTCGCAGTGTCAGCTCATTCAAAAGCATGCAGAGGCCTTAAAACAAAGATTAGCCAAATGTTTCCCTTAAATTTACATCTTGTGCCCATCGAAATGTGCCGAATGATATTAGAAATGCAAAATTATTTCTTATATAAATAATTATTCTTGTGTTAATATTATAATAATTTATAATTATGTGGAATATTTTCTATGCAAGAATGTGCATTGTTATTAAGATTAACAAAAGTCCGCTGTTTAAATAAATTATCATCAGACATTAAATCATTAGACATTAGTCAAAAAGATTTTCTACATAAGATCAATGTTTTTCATGTTTCAGATACAAAGCAAACAGTAATATATTCTATCCGGCTTATCAAAATATATTATATAAAAATCAAAAATCTGTTGTATAAAACTCCTATTTATCATCCGAGCCTCATTAATTTATTTCAGATGACCCTTAAGCTAATTTTAAAGTTATTCTCCAAAATTCAATCGATTTTTGTTTATCAAGTCTTATTCTCACCTTCCACTTTTGATTGCAGTACAAAAATTTGACGATTACTCAAATGGTATAGTGCGAGGCATACCAACACCGACTATCCAAGAATCATCGAATCCAGTTGGAAGCAGCTTTATAGGACAATCCCAAGGCACTGTCGAATGGATAACGGCGATGAGCGATGTCCAGAACAATACGGGTAACCATCTTTTATAATTCAATTGATTATGCAATTAACTCATTTTAATTTATTGCCATTCATTTATAGAAGACTCACATAGTTCACAAGGCAGTATATCTGGAGATGGTAAGTAAATAAATTAACGTTTTAATTATCCAATACTTTTGGGCTTTATTTGATTTGATTCTGTCCAATGATTTTTAAATAATTCATAGTTTAAATACTATAATTGTTACCGTGTGACAAACCATACGAACAATTAGACAAGCTTTCATTTTTTTATCTCCTTTAATCGGGCGTTTGACTTGGTCTTCTAGTCAGAATTGCGAGTTGGCAACCCACCGTTCAATCTACTGTGGTTTTGTCTTTAATTGAAAAAGAATAAAAAAAATGCACTGACCAACCGCAAAATGCGTTTTTAGTTTCTCAACGTCTGGATCTGTTAAATGTTGGGCTTGTTCTTGTTTTGTTTGCTTCAATTCAATTTGAATTGAAATGTTCCCTGGTTGTGAACTTGATGATGAGTTTGTGTCTAATGTGTGGACAGGGTAATATGTATGTATGTATGTATGTATGTATGTATGTATGTATGTATAAGGTGTGGGTATCCGTATCCGCTGTGGATTGTCTGTGGATTGCGGCATTGTTTTTGTTCCCCCTTTTATACCTACATACCTATAACTGAATAAGCCGAGAGTCCGACTCAGATAATGCATAGTATACATTACAATCAGTTGACTTTTTTCTTTACTCAATGCTTACTTCTTGGTAACAACATTCAGGACAAGCCAATAACCGCACGAATGCAAAACACTTGACCAACATTAACATGTGGTATTAAGATGAGAGCCACAGATTCATTGACTTTTTCTTTTGTTGGCCATAACCGGAAACGTGAGAATGATGAGACTTCACTCATTTAGCACTATAAATTTCTCAATTCCTATGCAACTTGAGATCGGATACAATTACAATAATACATAAAGGAGAATTAACCAGATACCTTCCACTAACAGGTGAATTTTCCCACAATAGTCAATCCTTACTTCTTCTACTTATAATTATGTATGTCATTAAATTTGTAACGCATGAATGGAAATATGGTAGATCCCATAAAGTATGTATATGTACAGTTGGTATAGTGAGTCGATATAGCGATAGTATTATTTCAGTATTGGAAAACAAATCATAAAGTAAAATGTTCAAAATTTAAGCTATCATTAAACTTTCTCGAGATATTTCAACCAAACTCGCAAAACTCTACAAGGATATCAAATCTTCCGTATTTTTTAGTTGAACTCAACAAGCTCATAAGTACATACATATTTACAAAGCATATATAAACAGTTGCTTTAGTCTGCAAATTAATTAATTATACGAGAATGAGCAAACACGGGATTGATTAAGGGTCATATGTAATTTTACATTTCCCATTTCTGAATTCCTGAATTCCCAATTGTATGTTCAACTGTTATTAAAAAGACCACAGGCAGTTTCAGTATTTCCCCCCAACGAACGCGACGCATCTGTGGGATGCTCTATTCCATTGTTAATTTCAAGTTGACAAATCACTTTTAACTTATGTTTTGACTTTTCCAAAAATATCCTTTGGGGATTGCTTTAATTATTATTGTGTTGATTTTTTTACTTTTGGCTTCGTGCCTCACAAAGCTAAAGCTATTACATTATTTCTATAAAACTCCCTATTACTTTCTGCTGTGGGATCTGACATTTAATTCACCAGGATAATTTGCATAATTTACTAATATAGGTAAATTCAGCATATCAAATGTCTTGCACATTTTATAATACCGTCTGTGCACTGATTTCTTACCAAATATACTTGTTAATAATATTCAATATATTCACAATAATAATCTCGCTATTTGAATAAGAAAATGTAGACACATTTGTATTAGAAAAACATTGCCATGTTACAGCTATGGCCATAAAAATGGCATACATCAAAAGACTTAAAGAGCACATTAAAAATATAATCAGGCCTGTTCTGTAAAAACGAAAACGAACGTTTTATTATTTCGAAAACGTTTCGAAAATTCATTTTATGCATTTCAGGTTGAATATAGCAGATAGAAGGTAACTTAGACTTAAACTTCGTTGTTCAAATTTTGTTATTCAATTAAAGCAACTCAAAAATTAAAGTGGAATTCAGAACAGCTCGGTTTTGTTTTTTATGAATTATTTTATAGATGCTTTTAAAAAAATTCTTTTAAAAAATACTTCAACTGTTTAAACTTGAAGTAGTGGTGTTAATCGATTCTAAAAATGTTCAACATTATTATAATTTTCAGTTTATAATTTTAGGTATTTATTTATTTTCAAATCGACTCGTTTTCGGGATTCAGAACAGGCCCGAATATCAAATTATTGAAAATCAAAACCTTATCCTTTGTATTTGAAATATTTGTTTTTATTTCTTTTGTTGCAAAACTTACATGCATTTCATTTTCATATTTAAGTAAATAATTAGTTACGCAGTAAAGTGCCAGCATAAATTGATTTTTCTATTTGTATGACCATAGCTGTAACTGCCTGCTTTCAGGACAGCAGCACGACAAGCGACAGAGATTCCGCAAGTTAATCATAATCGAATTACGTTAGTATAAATCTTCAATCAACATAGGGATGATATTGTTGTAAAGCCAGCCTGACTTAGTAGGTAATGGTAAGAGTATGAGTAGGAGAATTTTGTTCGTATGTATCTATATATATGTATGTATGTATGTCTGTATATATCTGCAGTTGCGGTACATGGATGTCTCAGTTTCAGTCAGATTCTCAAAGTTGAATATCTGCTCTCTCATTTGCACATCAACATTCACATTAGTGTGTGTATGGGTGTTTGTGTGTCTGTGTGTGTAAAAAAACCCGCTTGTTAATATTTTTGGCGCTAACATAATTACTTTGTCTTTATGCGACAACAACTTGTTGTTGTCATCGTCATACGCAAACAAAAAAAAAGAAAAAGGGCAAAAATAGAATAGCTAAAAGCAGCAGCAACGAATACACACACAAACACACTTAGGCACAGACACACATGCGCACGTATACACGTATACAAGCACGTCGTCGACAAGAAAGCGTGAGCATGTGTGAATGAGATAGTTATACAAGGTGAAGTCATAAAGAGTAAGGGAGAGCAAGAGTGCTGAAAATGCTTGAGTGGTAGAAACGAGAAGCAACAACAACAACGACAACAACGGCCCGCTGTGATTGGTGGTGAGCACATCTTTGTCTAGATGCTGATTGGCGGAAATCATACTGCGTGCCTATTGCGTTTTCTGCTCTCTGCTCTCACTCTCTCAAATTCTCTCTCTCTGTCTCGCTCGCTCACGGCGTGATTGTGTATGATAATGTCTAACTCCCTAGCAGAGAATATGCACACTTACTGTATTGTAGTTACAAGGCTAAGACCAAGGCGATAAGTTGACTTTATATGTAGATATAGCTTGGACTTTTTCAAGATGCCGATATGTCATACATATTTTGCGATTAATAATAAAAGATAAAAGTAATACAAGAGCTTCCTTCTGTTTATTGTCAATTAAAGATTTCTTTAATTTGAATCAAGTTTTAGGAGTTGAATATACGCTTACTTAAAGAGTTTCTATACGATTTAAATTTATAGAGTGGCAGACAAGTACGAGTACAACGCCAGTTCAGGCAACCTCTCTGTCCGACCTAATGCCATCGGCTTAAACATTTAGCGCCAATCCAAAAGATCGCAAAACCAACTGGCCACAACGCCACCTTTAAGCACCACCACAATCTCAATTGTCCCCCAACTTTGACAGTAACAACAACAGCAACAACAACAACAGGAAGGCAGCATCAGCATCAGCAGCGAGACAGCAGCAGAAACAGCCGCAGCAGAAAGCAGCAGCAGCAGCAGTGCACAGAACAGAATAGAAAGCAAATGACGGTACTCTGGGAGCGTGTCTCTGTTTTTAGTTCGTCTTCATTGGCTCGCTGCAGTGAGTCGGAGTCGGGCAGTCGTGAAGTATGCGCAGGCCGTTGTGGTTGGGCGGGTGCGGTGGCGAAACAAGGACCAAGGACTAAGGACACGCGCAGCACACACGAGCTCAAGGCACACAGACATGCACAGACATACGCACGCATAGACATAGACATAGACATAGACAGGGCTAAGAAACAAACCGTGCGCAGGATCTCTGCGGCTGGCAGCAAACAGTCCGGAAAAAATAGCTAGAAATATTTCACGGCACCAGAAAAACAAAACAACACAACAAAAAATCTCGAAAATATATAATAAGTAAAACCACGGCGGCGTCGACGACGAAATATTTTAACAAGCAAAAAGAAAAAAAAGAAAAAGAAAAAACAAGAAGAAGGAAATTGGCCCGGTTCGCGTTGACACGAATGGGAATGAACAAGCATAAACACCTACACTCCGCCAAACGACTCGCCACAACCCGAAGCCGCGGAACGTGAACACGGATTCTGTATCTGTATCTCAGTTGATAGCTGATGTTTATGCTAATTTCGGTATTTGGTATCGGTTACAGTTACGGTTACATTTGCCGTTACCATTACCGTTAACGTTAACCTTAATGTTGGCGCTGCAGTTACGTTTGAACGTTGAGTTTCGGCTTGTCTCACGCATATCCCCGGCTATTATTACTATAGCTCTACTATAGCGATATCGATACGCTTATTGCTAGCTCAGATGCTCCGTGTTCCGCGTTTTGTAGTGCGCGTTAATCCGCATTATCCAAAGATCTAATGTGAAATCTGTGCCATCCATCAAATCTTTCCCAAGTTCTTAAAATACCCAAGTGCGTCTCGAGTGTCCCGATAATATTGTAATCTAATTCTGGACTGTTATTGTACAAATTAATAAATAGAAATTAACAACGTTTAGACTAAAACGTTTTCAAATAAAAACGTTCAGTTATGGATCTTTCAACGGCATATCGTTACAATCAAAACATGATGGAATATTACACATGTAAATATATTATAAATAGTTTATTTCAAAATTAATTTCTAATACTTAATATGTCAATACATGTAGCGTAAATCATGCGATATCTATACAAATGTTGCTCATTTCTATGGAAAAGAGACAATTGCTGTACATCAAAGTATTTGGCTGCAAGCTGGCAAATAAAGATTCAGAGTCAGAGAAGGACACTAAATAAAATTAAATTGTACAAACAATTGCGATTGACAGAAAAATGAAAAATAAGAAAATGATAATAGAATGATGTAAAGAGGGTCAGGGTTAGTCAACACAAAACAGAACAGAACAGAAGCAGAGAACAGAGAGATATCTGCAAAAATAGCTAAAACCCAATACTCGAGTACGCGTATTGCGTGTGTGTGCGTGTGTGTGTGCTCAGATCTATTGAAACTCAATAGATACTTCATTAAATGACAATCGCATTTGCCATTTGGATTACTGCCGTACCATAGGTAGTACAATGAGCCCATTGTCCAACTCCATCAATACTACTCGTATCCCGCTGTGCGCGTAGAGCAACACAAAACTCCTGGACACCTCCTCAGAGTGATCAGTTACCATTCTATTGCCGAGTGTATTTTCGAGTACTATTCAAATTTATATAGTTTTGCGAACCCCTCATGTTGAATTGTTTTGCTTCGAAAGGTCTTACTCGTAGTATGAGTATTAGATAGGTGACTTCTATGTGTGAAATTTGAGTGCAATCTTAGACAAAAAAATTATGTATTTTAATATACGGGGCTGTTCCGGTTTTCACTTTTTACTATTTGAATTTAGAATTTTACTCACCAACTCAAATGGATATCAATCCGCTGAATATCGCCGAAATGGTATTAGAGCAGCTTAAAGAAATTCAATTTCTAAAAATATTATCGGCATCAAATGCAATATACCCTTGTACTGTAAAATTGCAGAGTATAAATACAGAGAAGACAAGAATATCCAAAAAGTGCAGAAATCAGAAGATCGACAAATTCTCTGATGTTGTAAGTACTCATAGATGCGTCAGATAAGTCTGCACTTAATTAGCGATTTAATATCGAATGCAGAGCATAAGTGCAAAAAATTAAATGATGTGTGAACACGACTCCCGCCTTGGCAGTATGTTTGTCATTAGGACTCTGAATTCTTCAGATCAGTTAAGGGCGGCCCGCTTTTCTTTTTCTTGCGGTTGCCCGTGCATGACTATTATGCTGAGCAAATCATTTGGATTATACACACAAGAAAATATATATAACTATATATATATATATATCAGTGATGAGACTCATCACTCTCTCTCTCTCTCTCTCTCCGGGGCAAACTTTCTTTCTGTCACTCATTTAAACAATTACTGCTGCGAGACATGAATTCGTGAACACCTATGGGACATACTATATCGAGCCCTATTTGCGACAATAACGTATGCGCCAAAACGCAATTTTACAGGAGAAAGGTTTTTAGGTTTCGTTAAGTTGATTTCTTCGTGTCATATGTCGCTTACGTTATAGTTGACAGGCCAATATCTCCGGAAATATAAACAATTAAAGTTTAATATTTTGAGTGTAGATACTATTAATATTAATGAACACATTTGCATTAAAAAACAATTGGAAAATGGCGCATACGTTATTGTCGCAAATAGGGCTCGATATGGTTGGGCCTCCTATGTCGAAAGTGAAAAACAAGTGAGGAAGCTATAGTCGAGCTGCCGACCATAGAATACCCGTTACTTATTTAAATAAGTTTAAAATATTTTTTATTGCATTCTTTTAAGCGCTTATATTGCTTAAAAACTTTTATCAGCCATTACCACCTTTCTTTTTGCCCGATCTTGCTACGATTTAATAGAATGATAGGTAATAACAGTACTTCACGTAAATTAGTAAAAAATCCTATTACCTTGAAAACTGTGCGAGTGGTGGCCGGGGCGTGGCAAAAATTTAAAACAAACTTGACCTGGGCTTTATAGAAGTCTGTATGACAAATTTGATTGCTCTAGCTCTTATAGTCTCTGAGATCTAGGCCCTAACACAGACGGACGGACAGACGGACATGGCTATATCGACTCGGCTGTTGATGCTGATCAAGAATATACATACCTTATAGGGTCGGAGATGCTTCCTTCTCCCTGTTACATACATTGCATCGAACACAATATCCCCTTTTACTTTCGACAAAAGGCGAAACTTATATCTTCTGATTAGCCCTATACGGCGACTAGTTCTAGCACTGCTTTGAGCGGAACCTGAAGGAATATTTTAATGCGACTATTTTTACAATTTAAAGCATTGATGTCACATAATGATGTTTTTTAATTAAAACAAAACTATTAAGCAGTTTATTTTTTTTAAATTAATTTTTTTGTTTAATTTTTATCAATATTCCATAATATATTTATGTTGTTCGTGTCTCTTTCTTTTTTTATTAATTATATATACAGTCATAGGCATAAGTATTTTGGCACCATTTCATGCAAAGTTTGGCATCAATGGAAAGGTCATTCAAAATCTTTTTGAATGATATAAAACTTACTTAACCCATAAGGTAAACATTAAAATTTTCGAATTTTTGTAAACGTCTACTTTTTCAACTTTCTTCCTCGATTTAAAAAAAAAAAATTTTTATATCTCTTCGCTATTATTTTACCTAATTTTTTGAAAAGGGCAAAACAGGTATGAAAATGAGAAAAAGTGCCTTTTTTGCTTTTTTTAAATAATATAAAAAATACTAGCGAAGAGATATTTGGAAAACTTGGTTTGCAGTCACTATTAGAATTGTTTAAAGAAACTTTTTGCATCAAAACATCTTTTTTTTTAAATCGATGCCATTGATGCCAAACTTTGCAAGAAGTAAGTTTAAATTATTATTAGAATTAACTTTGAATGGTGCCAAAATACTTATGCCTATGACTGTAGAAAACAGCTTGAAAAACTTGTTTCAAATTAAACATTTAATATACTTCTTTGAATTAAAACGGTTCATGTTACAATCTTTATATCTTACTTTGTGTAATCATTAGAACACAAATGGTCCATTTTAGAAGTCAATTTTTGAGAAAATGGGCAAAAATATAGAAAAAGTGACTTTATTCTTATGTAGAATCTATATGTTCATCCTATTGAATTTCTTCTAGCGTATATTGCTTAAATAATTAAGGGCCTTTTTTCAATGTACATATAAAGTCTATTTAACATATAGTAACAAATTTGACAATAATTTCATTTCATACATTTTACGTCAAATTTGCTTTTTAATAGTTATCAAATTCCTTATTTAGACATTGAAAAAACGGGCCTATATTGAATACATTTTTGAAAGAAAATTTTAAAAGAATTTTTGATCAATTTTTGATCAATTTAACGTTTTTTTGGAGTACAATTAATTAATTTGTATTCATAATTTTTTGCTCGATTTCCACACAGGTCATGGTGGCGTCAATCAATTGGGAGGCGTTTTTGTGAATGGCCGTCCCCTGCCAGATGTTGTGCGACAGAGAATCGTGGAGTTAGCCCACAACGGTGTCCGTCCCTGCGACATATCACGCCAGTTGAGGGTCAGCCATGGCTGCGTTTCCAAGATTTTGTCAAGGTGAGTAATTATACACTTGACATACATATATGTAGAACCCTTACCTACAAGTAAAATTAATGGAATAAATGGCCGTGTTCACCAGAACAAATTGACAACAGAATATCGATGAAATTTGTATGATTATTCTGGTGAACGGCAGTGATGAGCAATCATGATTTTGAATTTAAAATAGTACGCTTAAATTCTGTGATTCTGATGCTTTGTTATCGATACAACAAACCGTAATCAACAGAACACAAGATTTAAAAATAAATAGGACAAAATTAATACGGAAACCACATTATTAATACAAATTTTGTCTACTTAAAAAAATTCAAAGAAGACGTTGGAATCTGAGTATTTTTAAGAAATATGGTTAGGAAAAGTGCTTTAAACTTTCTTATATAAAATATTAAATGCGCATACAATATTGGCTTAGTTATTTATTAATGCAACATATCATCTATTATTTTAAATCTGGCCTTTTGCTGTGTTCATTCCCATTACATTAAGCATTTTGCGCCAAATTGTTTTGAATTTTCTAAATAAATATTAACACCTTTGACAAAAGAAATGACAACTTTGATTTTGCCTCGAAATTTCATCAATGCGTTCACCAGAAGCCCATCAACAATTTTTTGGTTTCTGATACATGATTACTGATCGATTAGTTCTGGTGAACGTTTTAAACACATCGAATGAAAAGCAATAAAGTAATTTTAATCTGGACTACAAGATTACCTAGTAATCAGTTCGCAATTTATACGTTTTCTGTAAATGTTGACTAACTAATTAATTGTCATTGTGACTGTGGGAGTTGGATTTGGAGATGAAGTCAAATAATTAAAACAAATAAATACATATGTGCATACGTATACATGTATGTTTATTTGCAAGTACATACAATATAAACGTGTTCGATTAGAAGCTGGGAGCTGAGACCTGACTCAGCCAGGAACTACATCCGAGCTCGGCAAGCTGCATAATAAATCTTTGGCGGTCACCATGATGTTTGGGGAGTGAGGGCGCAGCCTTTGCTGAAATCGGGATACATTGTGCTCGAGCTAAACGATGGCTGACATTCAAATTGTTTTTAATTGAAATGGTAAAATTGCTGGTTCCGTTTTGCAAATGGTTGCATTAATCAAAGCATCCATTTTGTGGATAATGGGAATTGTCTGGGCAACTAACATACTCGTACATATGTACATACATAAGTAGAGGGATTGCAAACTGACTACCTACAATAATAATGAATGTCGTATTTCATTTCAGATATTATGAGACTGGTAGTTTTAAAGCTGGAGTCATCGGAGGCTCCAAGCCCAAGGTTGCCACCCCACCAGTAGTCGATGCAATTGCAAATTATAAGCGAGAGAATCCCACAATGTTCGCCTGGGAAATTCGGGATCGGTTGCTCGCTGAAGGTATATGCTCGCAAGATAATGTTCCCAGCGTATCATCTATAAACCGGTAAGTGTTCCCTACAAACAGACAGGACGAATTTTAAAGATACATGTACTCTTAAGACCTATAAAAGAAACCTCTTTACGAGGTTAAAGTCTAGTGACGAAAACATTTTCATGCCACAAAATTTCTGAAATCCAATTTTGTGACGAATAATATTAGGTTTTACATATAAATTATTTAAAAAAAAATCTTTGTCACTCGGCACATTCCCCCACACCCACCTGCAAAAATTTATGTTTCATTTATGAAAAAACGCCAAATTCTACAAACTTACACAATATATTGAAATTTCATTATGAGCGTTTTCTCAAAAACCGCCAAAATGTGGGAACAAATCCCCTATTTCACCTGTAGTTGTTTACCTATGCTCTTACAAAAAAACGTTGAAGGTATGCCTAAGAGCCCTTTAAAACATTTTCGAAAATGTCGAAGAACAAAAGTTTCTAGATTTTTTATTGGGAACAAGTCTTTATTTACCCTTTTAAGCTACATCAACTATTTGCTCCAAACAGACAAGCACTAAAAATTTCACTAAACTAATTATCTTTTGAACCAGTAGTTGGATTTTGATGATTGAGGTGTCATTCGACGCGTATTTTTGATTAACATACTTAAAACTTAAAAAAAAAAATTCAAAAAGGCTTTAACAGCCCCAATCGCTTAAATTTTGCCCCTACCACTAACACCTGTTTATCTCATGAACCAAATGAGTTTGCAAAAAGTATGCACATTTGATAACTGATACCTTTCGATCGGTATATAACTTGACCTGATCGGTCAGTCATAGCTAATTCTCCATTCTTCCTGTATAACAAACATATGTATTGTATGTATGTATTTTCAATCTTATAAAAAGAAGCTCCCTACAAGGAAAGATACTACATACGAAAATATTTGCATTCCCCTAAATTTCTGATAATACTAGTCGTCTTTCGTACTCTTCGTGATATGGTTTCGCTCAGATCGGCGTTGGGTTGGGGCTTCGGGGGTTAAATTTGAAGCGGAGTATTATGTGTATCTGTGCGACACATTTTGATAGAAAAACAGTTGCATGATGTCAGTATTCATAGCCAAGTTGCTGTTGCGATGTTTGCTTGCTGTCATGCTGCTTACTTCCGCATCCGTTTCCGTCCAGATCGACGTCGATGGGTGCGGTGTGGTCCCGGTGCCTTTTCCTGGCAACACTGCCAAGCGAAGAGCTAATAAAAATATCTAAGTAGTTTTTAGCGTTCATAATTGCGGCACAATGCTTGACACACGACCACCACAAAAGCCAGCTTCCTTTTCGTGTTCCGGTGCAACGTTCTTGCCATCATCTCGTCGTCAACATCACCATAATGGCACAACGAGTCGTTGTAATGTATAACGTATATTCTCGTTGACCATAATTCATTTTATTTTGGCCAAGGATGCTGCCAGCAGGCAGCTGCTCACCGAATACCATAAATTAGCTGCGCACAACATTCAGCAGCTCGACTGTTGGCTGTTCACTGTTCACTGTTGACTGTTAAGAGGTGACTAAAGTCAGAGCCTGAAAGTATGCCGCACTTGTTCACACTCCATCCACCCGGCCCGGCCGCACTATGGTCCCGATGACGAATTTTTTGGAAAAAATTAATAAGTCAATAACAAGAGAAGATATTTTGGTCTAGTTTTTTGCCTTGGACTAATAGTTAGCCGAACTTTGATTTTTTTCTTATGCTTCTAACACTCTGTTAAAAAATAAATGAAATCGGACAACTATATCATATAGTTCCCATATGAATCGTTGGTTGAAAAAAGTTTTTTTTGTATAAAAATCATCTTTTTTCTAAGATATCTGGACCAAACTTATAATACATGAGATTTATTATAGGCCAGACACAATGGCCAAAAATGTACAAGATCGGTCAACTATAGCATTTAACTTTCAAGAAACAAACAGTTTATAGTCGAGTCTTGTATGGAAAAATATATTTTTCGTGTATTTTTTGTTATCTTTTCTGTTAAAATACATTAGAATATATTCTTTTCTACTGATTATTTAAAACTTTAAAAGTAGATTGCTTCTTCTGTTTTTGCCACATTTCAACATAATCGATACTTTTCACAGAGAGATTATGTGCAATAAAGTCAAATTTCTAGAAACCCGCAAAAAACCGCAACTTGAGCTTTACTCTTTACTTTGCAAAATTGATTGATTTTCAACAACGCAGATTTATTAACACAAAGTACAAGCCACACTGAATAATATCCAATAAAAATATCAGTTAATTGTCTTTGCTGAAACGCACTTCAATTTAACCAAAAAAAATTGGTTTAACACTGTGCCAGAGCTGTTAACTTAACAGTGTGGGCCAATGTTAAAATTCTGACTATGTAACATGTTTGTCTGATGTATTTAAAAATTGAACAACTTTAAAATTGAACTTTTTTCCAAAAAAAAACGTCATCGGGACCATAGTGCGGCCCGCGCACAAGTGGGAAATTCGCCGCAGAGTAGCGAAAACTTTTAACTGGGGATTTAAATGCAACCACATGCCACGCCACGCCGCACACAATACACAATACACACGACAGGACACGTGCAGCCATTCAGAATCAATTCGCTACGAATTACGTTGATGATGCCGATGATGATGACGATGCCGATGCCGATGATGGCGATGGATATGCAAAGGGCCTTGCGATGTCATGTGATGAGTAATTCCAGGGAATAATAAGCATAAGCATAAGCTTGCCCATTCAGTGGCACATGAGCGATGGATGATTCAATCTCAAGTACAAGCGAAATGTGAAAATGTGAAAATGTGAATTACCAGTTGACGGACATCATCTAGTACAACAGACCTCTCCCAACGCGCTGGCATTCCCAAGAGTATAGCACTTAGAAAGTGACTTTGCTAGCACTCAATGTAAGCCAATCGTCCCAGTCCCAGTAGCAGTTCCCCTGGAGGCAAAACAAAAGCCAAATAAACAAATCGAAACACCACCAAAGTATCTGTAGAGCATCCCAAACATATGTTCCAATTGTGTGCACTGCCCAAACTACCCAACTACCTAACAAAACTCAATCCAACACAATGAAAATCCACTCTTAACCCGGTGTGATTGTCATTTTTTTTTTTTTTTAAACAAAATTTGATTTGATTCCACTCGACTTGGTTCGCTCAATTTGACAACCCTGTGGAATTCAAAAGCCATAAAAACCAGTACTAGTCGTATAAGGATGGAGTCTATTTTCCTGAATTAAGATGTAGCAAGTGCACAATCGAATTATACTCATATGGGCTCTATTGACCGAGGAAGTCGTGTCGTCCCTTAGTATATTTTCCTTTGCTTCTCACCCAATACGCTTGGGTTTATTGGATATGACATTGGTTCCTCAGAGTTTGAGGACTATTTAAAGTCAGCCAATTATTTCAAGTGGGTCTTCTTTATTGGTCACTCAGTGCTATAAATCACATCGATATGTCTGCATCACGTCCAAGCTTCCCGCGCCGCACTCACATCGCTATCAATCAATTTCAATCTCTTGTTGGGTTAAAAAAAAGACGAGTAGGTTTGACAAAACAAGTTCAGACTGAATTAAATAGATCGACGTAGTTTGATGTCAGACACAAATGTATCTGTCAGATACAAACGATGCTTTCAATACAAGGGACGTTGAATATATCCGTAAGATACAAAAGAATCTGTAAGATTCAAAAGATTTTTTGAAAATAAATGTAAGATATATCTTTCGGTAATGTTGAAATGCATCAGTGAGCTACAAAAGGATTTTAAAAGTATTTGCATAAATATATTGTTTCGATTTTGCAAAAGAGTTTGTCTAAATACACCCTAGTACTTAAAAACCGGGACCGTAATCACTACAAGTTATATTGTAAAAATTTACATGATAATGATTATATTTTAATTTTTTACTGATAATCATTATTCTTGAGTTATTTTATAAAACTTAGGCCGTAATCATTACTTTTAATACAAAAATAAAAAATATTGGCCGTGTCAGAAATCAAAAATTTTTTGATGGTCTTCTGGTGAACGCTTTGATGAAATTTTAAGGCAATATCAAAGGTGTCATTTATATTTTTGACAAAACTTTTAATATTTATTGAAAAAAATTCAAAACAGTTTGGCGGAAAATGCTTAATGTGATGGGAATGAATACAACAAAAGGCCAGAATTAAAATAATAAATGATAGGTTGCATTAATCAATATTTAAGCCTTATGCGCATTTAATATTTTATATAAGAAAGTTAAAAGCACTTTTCCCAACCATATTCCTTAAAAATACGCAGATTCCAACGTCTTCTTTGCATTTTTTTTAAGAAGACCAAAGGAGTATTAATAATGTGGTTTCCTTATTAATTTTGTCCTATTTATTTTCAAATCTTGTGTTCTGTTGATTACGGTTTGTTGTATCGATAACAAAGCATCACAATCACAGAATTTCAGCGTACTATTTTAATGATGAATTTTCAGTCATTATAATCATAAAATTTTGAAATCATGATTGCTCATCACTGCCGTTCACCAGAATAATCATACAAATTTCATCGATATTCTGTTGTCGATCTGTTCGGGTGAACACGGCCATTGATTATAATCTAAAAATCTAATTTCTAAAAATAGATTAAAAAAAAAAAAAAATAATGCACATATCGCTCATTTACTAGAAGAGTGACATATAAGTCGAAAAACACGATTTTTGAGTAAATTATGCAGAAATGTTCGCAATTTAACAATCTATGTTATGTACCATCCTATCCTATCTTTAATACCGAGAGTGTGAGAAGAGTATATGTCGTTTTTTCAATTCCAACGATTCGACTTTATTAACTCAAAAGAACGATATACCTCAGTTGCAATGCAATCGTTGACTAGAAAAGATTCTTTATGTTTCATAAAGCTCAGTTGTTTTTTCTCAAATTAACAAGTTTGGCCGCGACACTTGAAAACTTTAAATGCGTTTTTCTCGCTACGCCATTTTTTGAGATATGTCACTCTTCTAGTAAATGAGCGATATGTCCGTAGCTAAGCGCAGTCGAATTACAGATCTTTGTAATCCCCCTCCCCTATGAAAAGCTTTCCTTACAATCGTTGACTAGAAAAGATTCTTTATGTTTCATAAAGCTCAGTTGTTTTTTCTCAAATTAACAAGTTTGGCCGCGACACTTGAAAACTTTAAATGCGTTTTTCTCGCTACGCCATTTTTTGAGATATGTCACTCTTCTAGTAAATGAGCGATATGTCCGTAGCTAAGCGCAGTCGAATTACAGATCTTTGTAATCCCCCTCCCCTATGAAAAGCTTTCCTTACTTTTTATTTGTCATTAATACATAGCAGTAATATATAGCTTTAGAGTCCATTTATAGGGGTACGTATATAAAATATGATTGGTAAAAAATGTAACACAGAAGCCGTAAGTTTTATTTTGAGCGAAAAAAAAATAATCCAAAATACTGATTACGGTCTAAGTTTTATAAAATTACACTAAAATAATGATTATCAGTGAAGAAAAAAGTAAAAATCATAAATTTAAAAATCTTTAATAATACTAAAAATGCATTTTATCAAGATTAAATATGGTGAAAATGAAGCTGACTCAGCACAGAAACGTAAGAAAACACCCCAGAGATTTATTTTTGGCAAATACGCAAAAGGGGTCGATATTGTATTGTATCTTTTTATACATCAGAGTGTATAAATGTAAATAACACATGCAAATTGATTCAACGCTCGACTCCGTGCCACTGTCCGGCTTTACGGACTCAATAGTCAAAGTTAATCGAAGAAGCAGCTGAAATTCACCATCGGTAGCTGTTGACGCTTCTGTATTCAGTAAATACAAATGGCGGATATTGTTTCGGGCAATTTAGCTTACTTGAATTATATGCAAAGGTATACAAATAATACAATATATTAAAGTGCATCGTGGCGTTTCCGGTTTCTCAAAATCATTACAAGAAATTAAAATTATTCCAAATCTTCGTTTCCTTGTTTCTTTCCAACTAAATTCTTTCTGATTTCGTTTTCCCAATAATGTTTTCAGATTTTGGTATTAGTTATCTTTGGAATTTTGTTAATAAGTGCGTCTATTTAATTGCAGGATTGTTCGAAACAAGGCTGCAGAGAAGGCCAAGCACGTCCACCACCATCAGCAGCACCAAATGCCACAAGGCCTGACCAGTGGACACAATGCCACTGAGAGTCTCGACAGCAGCACGGGTGCGCCCAGTGAGCAGCAGATGCCGAGCACCGCAACCGGCAGCAGCAATTCCAGCAACCATAACAACAACAACAACAACAACAGCAACCCATCGGCATCAGTTATTGCCCATACGCCATCTGCATCGGTATCGGTATCAGTATCGGGAACAGGATCAGGATCAGGATCAACTGTTCCCAGGCAAGAAATGGGCAACAACAACAACAGCAATGTCAATGCAATTGCATCCAGCGCCGCAAGTCAACAGGCTACTGAGCAGCGATCATCCGGTTCTGGCTCTGGATATAGTATAAATGGCATACTAGGATTACAGCATGGACATCATCTACACAACCCCAACACCAATACCAGTACCAATAACAACAACAACAGCAATACCACTAATAACAACAACAACAATATATCGGATCCAAATTGCAAACGAAAACGAATCGAAGTACATGGTAAGTCTAATATTATCTTATTCAAAATAGCTCTTTATAGGGTACAAGTCTAGAGACGAAAGCCACAATCTAAATTAAATACATAAATTACACAATGCTACAAAAAAAAATCAAAATAATACTTCTGGAATGGGACATAGCGTAGATAAATACATTTTTTTTGTATACTCGTATTACAATTTTTTGTGCACATCGAAATTTTAAATTACGTTAAAAAAAAAACCGTGTTTTCGGACATGCACTCACTAACGCGCCCATAGCTTCGTCAAATATTAACTGATTTTAATTTTTTTAACAATTTTGGAAAGAAGGAACTTAGGTATTTAAACATGTCATACTTGACTTAACTGGTTTCAATTCCTTTCTATGTAAACCAATTTTTTGTGTTTTTTTTTTACATTTTTTGACTTTGGTGATTTTTTTGAACACTATATTATTAAAAAAACTTAAAAACGTGTGTCTATTTTCTAAAATCGGACAATAATTGGCCAAGCTATAATAGATTTTCCGAAACAGAATTGCTCGAAATGTTGATATTCGCGCCATTCTTGCCCCATTTCCCCATCCCCTTATATTCCAATTGAAGTTGCGTCGTTAGCAAAGTAGTTAACAAAGGCGATTTTTTCCGAGACTTTTTTTCTAAGAAAATTAATAAATAATAAATTAATAATATCTCTCGATTTTAATAAACTAAAAAGTAGAGGACGAAAAATTAAATGTTTTTTGAAACTACATGCCAAATGTTAATTTGTTGCTTTCTACAAAATTAACTTAATAATTTACGTTTAAAGTACGGTAAAGTCGCAAAAAACTGAAAAAATCGTAATAAATAATGTTATTTTTAAAATAAATATACAGTAGAACTTCATTTAGCTCGAGATAGAGAGAAATTCGAGTTATATAAGTTTGAGTTATGGAAGTTCAACTGTATGTAAACCTAGTGCCTGGGAGAGATCTGCTTTCGTCACTTGCCAACCACCGTGATAAGATATATGTGGATAAGAAACAAAGGCACACAACGCAGATATTCTTATTGTACTTTCAGACTATTGACTATTCAGAAATACCCTGGGAATGAATCCCAATTTGCATATCGCTCAATCTGTTAAGGTCGCGAGACAAACAGACAGATAGTCGCGAATTGTTGTGGATGAAATGCTTTTGTGGCCCATATTAGGGTCAGCATCCAACCGCAGCCATCGTCGGCTTAACATGTGTCCTTGGAATCAAACCCCAAAGCCAATTATAAATGATAATATCTTAAGTAAAAGATGGTGCTGATGATGACGTTGTTGCTGTCTCTGTCTCTGTCTCTGTCTCTGAGGAGGGAGGAAGGAGAGGGCAATCATTAAGCATTATGGAAGCCAGATAATTGTGTAAAAGCACCGCGACTCGCACTTGTCATTTTCAATAACAGCCCACTAATGGCAATTTCGGAAATAAAAATGTATAAAAACAGAACAGAAATCGCACCCCTCGAATTCGCAGATTGCCTGTCCGAACTGAGCGGAACTACAAGCAGCCCAGACATCAAACAATGATGATGTTTCACTAACAATACTCATACTCTTTATACTCCTTAACACTCGTACACTTTAGTCAGCCACCAGTGGGGCAATAAAAAGAGCAATAAACTCGATCCCGAAAATCAACCCAGAACCTTTATCATCATCCTTTTTTTGTTGCACATATTTCGTTTCGTTCGGTTCCGTTCCGTTCCGTTCTGTTCCGTTCTGTTTTCTCGAGATTGCTTATCGATTCCCTTAGGAGTTTGCTTTGCCTTTAAGTGTAGTAAGTACTTAGGCTTGAATTTGTGGCAAATTTGTTCAAATCATTTTGATTGACGACGGGTCGGGTCGGGGTCGCCAGGCAGAACGTAACCAAATACGAGAGTCTGTTGTACTGTAGTTAAGGGTGGGAATGTGGGCGTGAGCATTAAGCTCCACCCTTCTAGTGCGACAATAGTAACAGCGGCAAAATCTTATGTACATCTGCGTTTGTTCCGTCACATGTGCAAAAAGTGAACAGGGTGTGATTTTAAAACGCAGAGCACATCCGATAATAATAACATAAGGTTGCTAACTGATTCTGAACCAAATCCCACAACAGGTTCGTTTTTTTTTTCTTCATTTTAGTTTTTTAAGTATCTCGAACTATACTCTCATAACCATTGACCCGCCTACAGATTGACCCACAAAATCTCAATTATTGTCAGCAATTTATTTTATGTCTTTGCAGAACCTTTTTTTTAATTACCGTCCAATCATTCATATGACAGCTAAATGATATTCTGACTAAATCCGAACAATTCCGGCATAAAAAAAAACAGATAGATAGATACATATTGGCATTTCATGACTGTTCCCTTCATTATTGATTTCTCTATAGCATCGAAATAATTATTTATATATTGGGATTCAAGTTAAATTTTCAAAAAGCATTGGAGAATATTAAGATAACTAAATAAATATAATTGAATAATTATAATGTCTCTGATAACATGTAATTTGGATAGTGTTGTTCTTTGAATACTGGATTATGTCGTGTCATGACTTCGACATGTGGCTTGACTTTAATTTGGTCAATTGCTTTTCTTTGTTGATCCTGGTTGTGTTTAAATGTGTGTCTAAGTGTTTTCAAACAACAGTAAACAAAAACTTTCTAAGGCCATTACAATAATTTCCTTGAGAACACTCAAAGTGTCATAATCAGCTTGTTAACCCGGCCCGACGGCTTTAAGAGACGACCCTCTCAAACCCTCTCAAGTCCACCATATATTGTGGACATTTGCGGTGTTCTGGCCTGGGGAACTTTCAATCCGTAAATGCACTTAACTGACACGTGCCACATTTCGCAGTCAACAAAACTCTTCGATAGCGAACGTAACAGCACTAATTTAATTATCATTGAAATTGAAATGAGAGGGTTGTCGTTCAAGGAATAGGTAGATGGAGAGAGAGAGTGGCAGATAGAAAAACAGATCAGTATGGAGATCAACAAATACAAGTAAAGATCAATCGGACATGATTTACAACCCAAAACCAACAAAGCGACAAATTTCATTTCAAATTATTAAAAAAAAGCTTGAAATTAATAAGAATAATTTTTAAACCATATAGTTTTTTAACCATACATAATTTATTATATATTTCAGATGAGAATCGTGATGTTAATATGCATTCCGAAGACGATGTCAAGCGACAGCGTTTGGCTTACGGTGGAGATCAGATATATCCAAACGTAAGTGTCATCTTATGATTCCCATACGATTTAACTAATCAACTAAGTAAAAACAAGTATTTACCAGGGACTGTATAAGTGTTATTAAACAATTTTGAAATAATGATTAATATCAAGTTTTTTAGATTTGCTCACAAAATAATGATTAAGTTTGAGTTACACTTTACTACTCAACAAATATTCATTATTTTTGAGCAAAACAATTAAACTTAAGGAATAATCATTATTTCATGAGCTTGATTTTTGCTCAACATAAAACTTAAGTTGTAATTTCGACAAAACTTAACTTGATACACAACAAATTTTTTTTTTAAATGGATTATTATTATGGTTTGCTTTGGCTTATTGACCAGGAATATGTATCATTCTTGCCTTTATTCCCAAGGACAATGTCGAGCAAAAAATAAAACTCATGCAATAATGATTATTCCTTAAGTTTTCTTTTTTAGCTCAAAATTAATGATTATTTGTTGAGTAGTAAAGTCTAACTCAAACTTAATCATTATTTTGTGAGCAAATCTATAAAACTGGGAAAAATTTTAAGAATGGTGAAAATTCATAAATGAGCCATAAGATGAATACTGGTATTTTTCTTTGTGTCTCAAAGTTACTACTTATTTACTACTTAGTTTCTGAAGTTTTTCACCAATATTATTTGATTTCAATTATTAAATATTTCAATTCATTTAATAAAAACTCTGATGAACTTACCAAACGTCCATTTTCATGTACTTCCCTCGATTAAATTTAAATAATTTCTTTCTTATCGACATTTAGATTTGGTCTGGTAAATGGTGTATCAAGGATGAGCATAAGTTGCTCTCGGAACTGGGTAATTTGACAACTGGCCCTGGTAACGGGGCTCCAACCTACTATGAGGCACCCAATGGATTCCCATCGAGCTCAATCTCATGTGCGACTGTGGGAAGCACCGTTGGCAACGATTCGTCAATGTTGTACGATAGCATTGCAACGATATCGCAGGGACAGAGCACATTGTATACTCCGCCAATCGGACCCTCAATTGGTAAGCTACAAATACAAAACAGTAATTAATAATGAACTCTTTTAGTTGAACTATTTATTTTGTGCAATTCCTTTTTCAAATTTTTATTTATTATTGTTTCTTAAACTCTTTTTAATTTTTTTTTATAATTTTTACAAAATCTATGAATATAGGAAGCAGTTCTTTGACGCCCCTTGTACCCATAAGTTTACCAGATATGAAATTTAGTGCAAATATTCAGGAACAGACCATCTCACCTTTTTACACAGGTAAGAAAAAGTTGTACACTTTGGTTAGACTCAGAATAATTGTCTAAAAATACTCCCAATTATAAATCAAAATTCAAATACAAACAACTTGTTTAATGCTTGAAAGTATATTTACGGTCTGAGTTCAACATCCAAAGATATAAGAAAATTTTAACGTAAACATTTAAAATAAGAGCTAACATTTTAAAAGACAAGGCGCAGATTTTGATAATAGATAGAAAAATAGAATCTTTAATACAGACCGTAGTCTATGTTCGGTCCCTGGTATAAATTAAATACAATAATTTACAAATATTAATGGTTTCAATTAGCAATTGCCATCGAAAATGGTAATTACCCCACACTCACAAGCTTGGATAACGCCGATAGTTCCCCAGTGATACGGGTAAATGATGCGAGTGCCGATTCAGCCAGCTTGGCTCCTTCAAATGATCAAACAATCAAAGAGTCGGTATCTGTCATCGATTTGGAAAGGGATGAGAATGCAAACAACAAGAGTCATCGCAATGATATTGGCAAACATCGTGGAATTAATCATGTGAATCATCATATACCCATTGTTCATCTTATGACTGAACAGATCGAGGATCAGCAGCAACCGCTGACCAATAATCACGGCAGCTCACAGGCAGCTAACGTCAATACCAATACCAATGCTAATGCCAATGCCAATACCAATACCTCATCTCTAATACTCCTGCAATCGTCTAGCGCGAATAACTCATCGGGCGAGGGACGTTCTGAAGTCGATTCAATTGCCAGCAATAATAGTACTTCTATTTATGCCACGCCCACAATGCTACCCAGTTTTAGCCACTACTCCGCAGGCAAGTTGCTCAGCTCACACGCTCATCGTCACACGGCCTTATTCTCTTCCCTGATCTAGGCATTTATTACTGCAATCCTGCAAATCTGGAAATCTTTAGCACAATATTCTTGTACTTGTACTCTTGGTGGTGGCATTTTATTTTTAGACTCAAGCAACATCTATTTAAGTATAGCTATATGTATAATCGCTGCAAACTAATCAATGGTTTTAGACTCTGCAAAAACTCAAGTTTATTATAAGTATTTATTATTCGATCAATTTTTGGTTTTTATACATATACATATTTATCTTGATTCATTAGGATTGCCCACACATAATTTCCCTTTTTAGCACATTATGTTTTTTTCTTTTTTTTTTTAATTCCTCTATAATATAATATAAATAACTTCCCTTATATTTGCAGCTTGTGGCTCCGTAGTGCCAAGTTCAGATTACGCCTATAGTCCAGCCTATACACAGTATGGCGGTGCTTATGGGTCGTACAGTTATGGAACCAGCAGCGGTCTAATCAGTAAGTGACTAAAATTATTAACTTCCATTTATTCAAAAAAAAGCAAAAAAGTAAAATTTTTAAAATGTAAACTGGCATGTATTTATATAATATTAAGGTGATATCAATTATATTAAATTAATTAACTTTAATTATTCAAATGAAATATACATTTTTATTAGAAGTTATCTTTCCATTTATATAATACAAATTTAAAAGCTATGCTTAAAAAGCTGATTAAGCCAGGGACCGCAAATAAGAGTTATGAATGCTAATTTCAACTAAAAAAATCAATGTGAAGGAAATATGCTATGGTAAAATGGTATACACCAAAATTCCTATTTTAGTCGGAACTATCGATATCAGCTAAAAACTTATGTTTTCAATTTATAAGATATAAATCAATTTTAATTCTTGTTTTTAATTTATATTTAAAAAGTCAAAAATAATCATCAAAATTAAAATTTTAATAAAAAGTTGTGAAATAACACTTATTTGTGATTTGTTCAATAAAAATAAAAATGAAGAGTTTTTTTTTGATTTGTATTTTAAAACTTACAAATAAGAGTTATTCCGTAACTTTTATTTTGAAAAACAAAAATAAAAGTTAAAGTAATACTATTTTTTGGTATTTTTATGATTTCTAGTATATTTTTGGTATTTTTAGTATCAATTGGTATTTTGTTTGCCAATAATTACAACATACATATATTACTGAAACAGAATAAAGAAGAAAAAATGAAATGTAATAGAAAAAGTCGGATCCCTAATTTCGTCCTTAAAGGACATGTGATGAAAGATCTAGCATCATAGATTAAGAATTTTGGTAATACACCACTTGGCTTAAAAGATATTTACTTTAACTTTTTTTTTTATTGTTAAACAAAAAGATACGGAACAACTCTTATTTGTGACTTTTAAAATAAAAATCAAAAAATTATAAATAAATGTTATTTCACATCTTTTTATTCAGAATTGAATTTAAATGATTATTTTTGACTTTTTAAATACAAATTAAAAATAATTGTTATTTGGTAACCTTAAAATATAGTAAAATATATAATTATTTAATAGAAACCAAGATTTTTTAATTCATCCAGAACATTTTTACATAGATTTGAGTTTTTAATAGAAATTAACTAGACCATAAGCCTAAGGGGCCCACAACCATGAGCCACGAAAGATACTTACATTTCTGTCATTCGCAACAATTATTTCAGACTCGTCGTACTATTATGAATGTGGCCAAAACCAAGCACCCCTCAACCAAGATCTACGCTCACCCCTCGCTGCAACTAGGGCCAATTCTTTGGCCTCTGCAGCTTCTCCTACTGGCAGTGCGTGCACAAAGTCGGAAGCATCAGATATTTTTCTCGTTTAGTGCCTGGATCAACCTTAAATATACATACATGTATATTAAACATAATTCTGTACATCGCGGAACATTCAGGGAAAGAGAATCTTCCGGAATTACTATAGCTATATTATAAATTACTATGTATCACCGATTTGGCTCGGATTTCATTTTGTCCCCTCCGAACCTGAACTTGAACCGAACAACTTTCTTCAACCAAAAAGGGTTTGGTTCAAAAACAAATGAGAATGAACAAAACCCAGAATTCGGCAGCTATTTTTACTTATGTATGACGATGATAGTTAAATTGACGTTGAACTGAACTCACGAGAACAATTCTCATATAATTAGTTAATTTGCATTTAAAAATCGATTCACAAAAATATTTTAACGAGAATATATGTACGTATGTTCGAGTAAATTACCGCTCTGATCATTATAATGTATAAAACTATATAAAACTGCACAAAAAATAACAATTACATGATCTTACTAAAAAAACAAATAATTTAGCTCTAAAGTTAGTAATAAGCATCACAATAAGAATATGATTTAAAAAAAAAAACAAAGTGAAACCAAAATGTCCGCTAAGGAAAAATTTAACCAAATACAAAACGCAAGCAAGTTTTTTGAAAACTTTCAAATTATTTAAGTTAGAGAGCGTAGATAACAAATTTTCGTGCATAAACAATTGTACATAGTGATAGTAAGAGAAAGAGTGTGTAATATTGATTATATAATGTATGTTATTAAACTACATACATAGGCTATGTCTTCTGTTATTTATACGCGTATTCGAAAACAAAAGAAGGTACTCACATACAGCCTTAGATATGAATGTGTGTATGTATGTATGTGAATTTAAGTTTAGCAATATATCAAAATTTGAAATTTAGCACATTTCATTTGTCAACTTCAGCTTCAATGTGCACTCATCAACCAACACTCGTAGGTGTAATTTAATGTAAAACAACAACGGAAATGCAACTGCAATTGCTTAAACGAATACATTTCAAATATTAAATTTAAATTCAAATTAAATTGTATTATTTATACATGTACGTATGTACTTAGATAACTATTTATATATTAATCTTTAACGATGTAACGAAAATATATTTTAAGTGCTCTCGTCTGTACATCGAATTGTATCTCGTATTTAATTCAACTTGAAACGATTACGGAGGCCGATAGTTAATAAGAAAGCACACACCAAATTCTGTATAAATACATACTTTGTAATTCATAGAGAAAAAAACACAAAAAACAATTATATGTTACATACAAACATATTTATGTCAGGATAAAAAATAAACATGGAACTACAATGTGTACTAAAGAAAGCATGTCTATGAATCTAACCCATCTATAATAGAAAATCGGGAAATTGAATTCAAAAGTATAAAGTATTAAGATAATACTATTAATTAGCTATTACTTAAATAAGGCCAAACGATTATTATATTTTGCGATTATAATCGTCAGCTTGTTTTCCGAATTTTGGTAATTTTTGAGCAACTGTGGTGGCGACCTCTAGTTGTTGCGTGGCTATAGCGCCATCTGTTGGCCACAGTCATTTTCAGAAAAACATTCAACGCTGCTTTTTTATCCGTTGGGAACTATTTTATCCGAAGTCTGTTTTTAATTTTGGCATGTTGGAAATTGGGCCTATTTTCAATTTTTACCAAAAGATGGCGTGTTCCTTGGCCGCCAAAGCGCCGCACAGTGGGGCCATTGCTCATTTAGCTTTGCAAAAATCGTAACTTTTGAACCAAATGAGATAATCGAATAATTTTAATGACATGATTGATAACTCTTCAACCTATGATATATATATACTTAGGGGCTATCAAAGTTGAAATTTGTGAAAAAAAAGATATTTTATGGCACCTAAATCAAAATTTTTTTTACAATTTTTGATTTTTTTGTTTCATTTTTAGGGCTTTTATATTTAAAAATTATTTTCAAAAAGTTAAAAAGAAAATAATTTGTATTAAAAAATTATTTTTTACTTTTCGGTGTCAATTATCAAAATTGCATATATCGACCTAATTCCTATGGCATCTATATGATATAGTAGTCCTATTTCAACCAATCTGACATATTATCAATCTAGGGGAAGGCTTATACACCCAGACTAAATTTGGTTCAAATCGGACAACGATAGCAACAATCGGTCGAACTTTGTAAATATGCAGCATGTTTTTATTGTGATTGCACGGAGCGCCGTGACTTCAACTGATTCTATTGGTAAGTCTACTTAAAACTATAACCCAAATCAAGTATATCTTATTTCAAGTGCAATCATATCGGACAGCTATAATATACACATTAACATACATATATGTATGTATGCTATAGAATCTAATGTTTTTTATTATTTATTTAAAAAAGAGTTCATATTAATTTATATATAAAATTGGAAATCGAAGATTGTCTTATTCTGATCTTATCTTATTATCTTATTTTATTGATCTTATTTTTTAGCATATTAAATCAAAAAACTAGAATACATATATATTAGAGGTCTGCACGGCTGCATTCAAACTGAGCGTCTCAAAGTACTCGTACGTTTAATTCAGTTCCCTGAGTGAAAAAAAATTCATAGATCCGGTTCTCATCGATTGAATACTCATTTTTGACATAATATTGAGTACTCAAATGAACGGCATCGAATGAATGAGAAACAAATGAAATGAATGAAGCAAAGATTTTCAGAGTACTCAGAATACAACTTGTTTTTTAGATCCCGTACTTAAAAAAAGTACAGGGGTCTATTAACTTTGTCACAAAAAAAAACGTGCGTAACATGCAGAAGGTGGCGTGGCAGACCCCACAAAGTTATTCTTGATCAGCACCAACAGCCGAGTTGATATAGCCATGTCCGTGTGTCTGTCCGTCTGTATTGACGCCTAGATCTCAGAAACTATAAGAGCGAGAGACTCCAAACTTGGTATGTAGGTTCTAGGGAAATATGTCCTACAAATAGGGGACATTGCATACCTCAACCCGACCAAGATGGATGAGCAATAGGCTAAGAAGGGGGCACAAAAGATCCAAAAGGGTCGCAGTGCAGGCTCCTCTTTTTTTTCGTGACAAGATTTTTATTTTAAATTAAAAGAAACTTAAATTACAGCACACTGTCCCTTCATTCGTTTCTTTCGGTTATTTTGTTATTCAATTCACTCTGCCTTTTTTGAATCTTAAGTTTTCGGTTTGAATTCATTCATTCAATTCATTCATTTCATTGTGAGACAAAGACAAACTCATTTAGTTTATTTGAGCATGATTGTCTCAATTGAGGTTTTGAATGCAGCCATGCAGATGATATATACAGTGGCGGAAATAATAATAGGGTATTAAGTTTATTCATTAGGGTCTGACATGTCCAAAAATCAGCAGGTGCTCTCGGAACAGGTGCAATAGGTTTGGTGTGGGATTCCTCAGGAAACTTGAGGACTCCATGCACCCAAAATGCTCTGGAATGTTAAAAACAATAGGTGCTACCACAAAACATTGAAGTTTCTTAAAAATAGTAAGTAAAAAGCAAAAATTGTATACTAAATGTTTTTTGTCCCTATTATTTTTTCCAGTATGAATTTTGTGCTTTTTCGGAAATTAATGTTTTCTTCTTCTTATATGATAATATGGACCAAATTTTTTTTAAATTTTAATAGAATTAGCGATTATGTATTAAGTCTAAGCTTTTAAATGCATTGAATCTTGCAGGGATAGGAATAATAGCGAAAAAGAAGAAGCTATCTTGTGTGTCCCTATTATTATTTCCGCCACTGTATCTACGATAACTTCATTCATCCAGATCATTTTGATCATCTTTGCTCTTTAGATGTCCCAGCCCATAAATGAGCAATCTCGAGTTTATATACCAATCAAACAAATAAATTAATAATAATAAGCACAGAAGTTATTCAAAAGACAGTTTTAACATACAAATATGGGCAGAGTGTTTCTAATAGCATGAGGAGCATTGTATGGACATAATGCATGATAATATCTTCATATATGCATTCGCACACACACATGCAAATGCACACATGTGCGGGTGTGTGTGTAAATGTAAACACATGTGAAAAGCAATTCTAATGTGTAACCTATTAACTCTCACAATGAGTAAAAGATCTTTTTATACCCTGTAGCCATAGAAAATGTGCAAGACCCAGGTATTATAATATTCTGCAAATGTTTCTATTGTGCATTATACATAGTATAATCCGTGCAGACATCAAATATTATACTTGTACCATACACAGCACTCATATATTTATACATTTAGAAACTCAAGTTGCAGGAATATTTTAGGGAATCATTTACAAAAATAATCATTTACAAGAAGTGAAGGGCACAGATCTTAAAAATGCAGGTGAAACCTTTCACGGGGTATCTACTACTCGAACATTGCCGATTACATGGCATTTAATTATTATTTATTGTCCGCTTCTTGCTTTTAACATTTTAAAAAGAGCTCGAATCGGTTACATGAATAAAAAACATACATACGCGACGACTGCGTATGTATGTATGTATATGCACATGTAATTTAAATGTATACGAGTGCATATGTATACGTATAGGAATATCTGCGTTCATAAATATTAGCCCACAGGATGCGTGGGGGTGATGTTAGTGTTGTACACACAATATTATCGGAGAGTATAAAATTAACAAGATTCACATACACTCTCTCCCATTTGAATGGGATCATTTGTATTCTTTCGATGAGAATATCTAAATTTTGTTCTTCGTTCTTGTATTGAATTGTTATAATAATTAACTATCTAATGACTTTAATAAATTGTTAAGCAGTAGATTATCGTTTTACTTACTTAAATTTTAATATTGCATTGTCATTATATGAGTGATGAGAAGTGTTGCAAGTGTTGATTGTGTGGGTGTCAATAGCATGTGTGTGTGTCTGAGTGTGTGTGTGTATATTAGTATGAGCATGAGTCTGTTTATTTTGCGGCTGTTGAGTAAGCGTTTGCTTTTGCTTTCGGGTATTTCAGTCGATTCTCAAGTGCCGACCCAACCGGTTCCCCATCTCAACTATATCTATCTGCTATTTCGCTGTAGTATGTAGTCATACATACCTTCGTAAATAAATAAATTCAATACAAACTAAAAAACCGAGATGAGTGCGTGGAATTTGTTATTGTGAAAGAAGAATTGTATACATCGATGTCTGTATGTCTGTATGTGCGTGTGTGTGTGTGTAATTAAGTATTTTCTGATAGAATGTGATCTTTCATTTACTGTTACTAAATCTTAAATGTATAGACATTTTTCCAATGAATTTGGTATCATAAGTTACAAATACAGATACATCTTGGATTATTGGATGTATACATATACAAGTTTGTATGGATACACAAACATACCCATTGAAACATATACATATAACCCAGAGCCACAAATGCGAGTTTAGTATGAGATTCTGTGTGGTGAAACAGTGGAAAAAACCAAGAGAAATCAAGATCAATATCATCTAAAATATTTCACAGCATATCATAAGCCGTTTTTGGGGTCATGTGGTATAAAAATGAAAATACGTAATGAACCTCACCATATTGATGGAACAATCCAAAGCATTTTAAATTGGAATAATATTCATATAGGAGTTCATCCAAAAAATGGCACAGGACTGCGAGATGGGATAGTTCAAAGTTTGCGACAGCACTCGATATCTTTGAAAAGAGATAATTATTCCAAGTACTGCATTATATTGAATTTACGGAATGCTCAACATGTTGATCACACGAGAACACCTCGACAACAACAACAACACCGACGACGAAACACACTTATTACTTATTTATTGTATAAATTAACGCAGTTGTGTTTTGTGATTGTCTTATTAATGCCATTCCTATTAACCTACAATACGTTGATACATGAAGCCAGCGGCCAATATGTTATCGACCCCATATCTACATCAAATTCAAATTCAAGCGGCTATCAAATAAACCAAAACATAGATATACCAGCTGAAATTGAAAGCAAACATAAGCTTTACAATAACAAAAGTCTACAACACCAACACAATAATAATGGAAGAAATAATCATATAACCATTAAAAGCAGAAATCCCACTTACTCGTACAATCACCGTTTAAACGGATATAGTCTGATAATTCTAAGTCAATTTGCTAATCACTTCAATTCCCGGGCTGCCCGGGCCGAAGCAAGAATCTTAAGTACAAATCCAGAAAGTATATTGTATGCTAATGATTCATCAATCCGCAATAAGAGATATATTGATATTAAACATAATTCGCCAACACGTGAGTTCAATAATACAGAGCACAAAGCTGACGGCCAAATATTAAAAGTGTTATTTGAGAAAAACAAAGATAATGACAACAACAACATGTACAAACAAATAATTAATAATAAGGAGAAACTTGCCAAACTGGTTATGAACGGACTTGGATTAAAACATCTACCGGATATGAAGAAGGTGAGTAAATTATATTAAGGGTATTCAGAAACTATGATATTTGTGTTAGGTGTCAAATTTATTACACTGCAGCTAGTGAGTGAACTTTTTAGGTTTCTATTGTCGTATTTGTGATAAATCCCCAGTTCAATGAGTTTAATTTCAATGAACAGCTGTTTTGTATAAAGCAAGCATTCACCCTCTCTTACTTTTGTCTTTTCTAAAGCCACTTTTGCCACTGTAAAAAATCAATTTAAAATAATTTGTATCTCTTTGCTTCGATTTAAGAATTATCCTAAGGGATAATCATTAAAATTGTCATTTGTGTGATTCGAACCCTAGTTATTTAACTGAAAGTTTTAATTCTGATACAACCAATACAAATACCAACCTCAGTGTGACCATATTTAGATACTTTTAATAGATAGAATTTGTTGTGTGTGTTTGTTTGTCATTACAACATACTATATATCACTTTTTCAAACAACACAAATATCAGAGTTTCTGAATATTCTAATTATGATCATTAGTAATATATGATATATGATATATTTCTCTTTTGAACCATTGACAATTGCAGGCAAACATAAGTCAAGAAGAATACTCTACCAAATATTTAGAATATCTGGAGCGTCTGAGGAAAAGTGATGCATGGAAAAACAACGAGGGTCAGACGGAATCAACAGCAACAAGTCTACAAATTTTAAGCATTGCAACAAATAAATTTAGCGATATAACCCGAAAGCGATGGCACCACAAGCGTCTGGCGCGATCAGCGGGAAGGCGAGAAAAGAACCCGTTTAGGAAAAACCATGGTCACAATCTAGGCGAAAGCGATAAGACAAACATTTTATTACAATTCCCCTTGAGCCTGAATGATGACCAACTCAAATATGAACAAGTCAATGAGGCTAATGTGAGGCTAATGATGCTATATAATCCGGCGTTGGCCGTCTCGTCCAGATCAGAGTCAATATCTAGGGGGAACAGACGGAAGATCAACAATAGGTATTATGAAAATTCAGAAAAGGACTGTAAAAACAACAACGATAATCATGCGTTACCAAACTTGAACCATCAAACCAATCAAAAATCAAGCAATCGTAAGAGTAAAGTGCACATATTGAATCTTAAAGTTTATCAATTGCTGAGAATGAACAAACGTCATCAATTGGATGCCCGTCGTATTGAATTCGAGAGCTCAAACTATAGAGGCGGCGCGAGCGAGGAAACTCGAAGTCAATGGCTTGAATTTGATGTAACCACAGCAGTCCGAGCCTGGTTAAACAAGAGTCATGAGAATCTTGGCATCGAAATACAATGCGACAAGTGCCGACGTATTGGAGCTCGGATATTAAGCGAAGTTTCGACCCCATCTCGTCATCATCAGACGGTTGAGGAGAGCGATGACAACATTCATGATAAGTTTCATTTGACGCCAGTGTTGAATATTATCGGTCACGTAGGTCGCACTCATAGCGAAGAAGCTGTTCATCCCAACCATCACAACTTGACGTCGAACTATTTTAATCATCGTCAACCAAATCCAATTCAAAAATCGGCCAATAATTGCTATCGAGCCCATCAACGTTGCTGTCGTCATCAGTTGGATGTGGCCTTTAAGGATATCAAGGGATTCGAATTTATAATACAACCAAAGACTTTCGATGCCGGCTTTTGCAAGGGTCGCTGTCCTCCAAGACATAATCCAGCCCATCATCATGCCCTCCTGCAGAGTCTAATTTGGCAGCAGGATCACAATCGGGTGCCTCGACCCTGTTGTGCACCATCAAAGCTCACTGAGATTGAGATCTTGCATGTCGATGAGGAGTACAGTGATAAGCTTAAAATATCAACATGGAGCGACATGCAAGTCTTGGAATGTGCCTGCTCATAAAAATCCTCTTGTCCTATTAGAAATATCTCAACTACCTACTTATGTATATTAGCTGAATCTGCAACTTACAAACAAAATTAGTATTATTATAAAATGTATACTCTGGGAATTATACACAACCGAAAGCAATCATATATACAAGTCAAATATACACACATATATACACTCATAATTAGAAGCAATAAAAATGCATTTTGTCTATAAAACTGGATGATCTGAAGACCAACTAACTCTAATATATGTATTGTTTTTGTTTTAAATAATTCGGAATTTAATTATTGGCGAATTACTAGAGTTATTCGATTTAGTCGCATCCAAATGCATGAACAGCACTTATTGTTTAACCTATTACCTATTATTGCATTAAAATAATGGTATAAAGTTTTTTATTAATTTTCATTTGGTGTTTTAAAAAAATGGGGTGTAGAACTGGAAAGCGGTAAGTAACCAACTTTGGCAAAACAATTGATCGGAATCATATGACACTAGAAGTAGACTGCTTGTTTTTAAATCTTAATAAAAATAGCTGATAAGCTCAATTAAACCCTATCAATCAATCTATGAAGTGAATAGTACTTATACACTTTAATCATATTAAAGCTATCTGATTATATTTATTTACACACTGTCAATTCCATTGCATTCTTTTCAGGCTGCCATTAATAGTTAGTTTGGTTTTTTACAATAGACGGCGTGTGGTCAAATTCATTTTTAATTAATCATTGCACACTTTTATGCTGATTCTGATCGCCTGGTATTTCAGTTGGTGAAATGTTGAGAGACTCGAGCAGTGACCACTAACAACAACATCAGCCACAAAAACAACATCAACCAAATCAACAATAACAATAAAGTTGTTGTTGCAAACATTCAAAACTAGAGCTTAATTAAAATGAATGAGAGAAAACATGAGAGAAAATGCTTTGCAACCTTGATATTAAATTATTAATAAATATATATTTTTCATTTTTAGCATTACATTTATAAATTTAGCTGGTTATTAAATCGATAGTTTTCAATATTATTTTTGACTATGTATTCAGAAAAAATCTTTTTGTTTAAGTTACCAATTACTTAGAAAATCAAATCCTTTGGGTATTTGAACTTTTTCTGGCAATAATTTGCATATTTCAGCATTTTGGTCTTTAGCTTCATTTTCCGAATCGGTCGAATCGTTTAAATTATCTATCAGAGTGTTTTTAGAGCCAAAATTGGATGATGAATTGAATTTATCTTCAGCTAAATCAGCTAAATAGGCTAGCTTACGAGTGGTGCACAAGCTGTTAGGCTTCTCGTCCACTAGATCATGATCACGACATTCAATCAAGGCCTTACTTTGGACAGGTGTGGACTGTTTGATGTCCACTTGAATAAATGGTTTGAATAAATCACTGTCCTTTACAGGAATATTGGTATTACTAACTATCACAGATAGATTTATTTGAGATTTGGTCTTATAACTGAATGGATATGAATGCTCATCGCGGTAATCTCCAATATTTTCATCGTGGATAATCTTTAAACCAACCTTTTGATGAATAAATGTACTTAGGTTTTGTCTGTCATATGTATAGATATTATTCGACTTTTGGCATTTAGTTGATTTCTTTTTAATACTATCTACAATCAGTCTGGGATCATCTTTAGAAGATGGCGATGGGCTTATGGAATTCTTATAATATCTTATAGTTATTTCTGGTTTTATTATAGTGTCATTGAGTATATCATCTTGCTCAATTGAACTTAATGTTAGCCATACGTGATCATAGGCCGATTTCACCTCTCGAATATCGAATGCAATCTTCTCAGCCACAGGATTTAAATTTGCAAAATAACAGTTTATTTGGTCAATTGCTGTCATCTTTTATATTCTGAAAGAAAATGTAAATGTTTTTATTATTACATTTATTATTTATTAATTGTTTTTGTTATACTTAATTATAATACGAATTAAAATTTACTACATTTAAATAGATACTTGGTGAATTGCATACTTTCGAAATATATGCATTCAGCTAGTCAAGTAATTGTTTTGACAAGAAAAGGTTAAGGTTACTGTACGATAGCCTTTAGGGTGCATTTACACTAGTTGACAAGCTTGTCAATTTCATCTCAGTGGGCTGAAAATTTTGATGGCAACTTAGTCAACTCTAGTGTGAACGGTAGTCAACTCTAACCCTTACATGGATTAGTCCCATATAAGGGACGAGTTTATTAGGAGTTTAAATGCAATCAGCTGATTTAATCCCATGAAAAGGCTAAGGAAAAGTCTGGTAACTTGGTAAAAAGCACAGCATACTGAGATGAAATTGACAAGCTTGTCAACTAGTGTAAATGCACCCTTAGAGTCGCCGCGCCGTTCATTCCTTACAAACTACTGAATATAGCTTACGAATATAAGTTAATGCTTCTTTTGCTATTAACCAAATTCATTATTCATCTGTATGTATGTTTACATATTAATGCAGCACAATCTAAATATTGTGAAATAATTATTAATTGAGCGTTAAAGCACAAGCGCTTTTACATATGTATGTATGTACATTGTGCATTTACCTATACGTATACGTACATGCAAGCATTTTTATTAATATACAAATGAATTGTTATATGTATACATTCATTTGTGTGCTCGTTTAATAAAAACTTTTCAAGGTTTAGTACAATCACTAGAATTTAAATATCGCTTACTGCTTATTTCTCAGAAGAAAATGTGAAAAGAAAATATATTTTGTTTTGGGCAACAACAGGCACTGTCAAACAGTGTGACCGAATGTTATGCCCGAGAAAATACCAAAACATTCACCATAACTATATCACATACTTATTCAAAGTCTTGCCAGACTTTTGGATAGTTCGATTTCCAGATGCTTAGTATTTAACAAATTTATAAACAATTGTTGATCTGAAAACTTAATAGGTGTAGGTATATGGATCAGTGCTGCCAGATTAGCTTATTTCAGGCTAGATCTACTATATTTGAAAATGGAATAGCTTATAAAATTTGCAAATTGCTTAAAGGCTGTTCCCACGAGCCGTTTTTCACCGACGCTTTTTGTCAAAAAACTGTCGGTGTCGTGTGAACAGTCAGAATTTAAAAAGCGTCGGCTTTTCACCGGTGCTCACCGATGGAAATAGAACACGTCCTAACAGCCTTTTAAAGCCATAAATCTAGCATATTTTAAAATATATCATATTCTAGCAATAAATGCATTTTATTGACATTAATGAAATATTTTATAATTTTAAAATGTTTCAGGGCATAAAATTATGGAAACTTTTTCTTTTTTACTGATTGTACCGTGAACTTTATTCATATGATCGTGAATTTGTTTTCTAAACGATGGTGTTTGGCTGGAAGGACCACTAACAAGTCTACTATAGTAGAAAAAGTTTTTAATATTGGGATGCACGCGAGTCACAAAAATATGCATCATCAATGAGCTCACAAAATATATGTTAGTCTTATTCAAACAAACGATAAATATTTAAAAGAGAAAGAAATTAATTAAATCGATGAACTAATTAACTAATTTAATTTCAACAAAAACCCAATGATTTTGTATGTTTTCTTGCATTTTCTTTGCATTTTTATTTTTAGCTTTTTTTACTCACAATTTAGCTTATAAGCGCGCTGATAACCTGGCAACACTGATAAGGATATATATGCTGCTGAGAATCAGAGATAATATGTTCATTAGTAGTTGTTTCATAGTACTTAACACTACTATATCATATTTTGAAAATCATTTTAACACATGCCAAATTTTATAGCGCATAACGCCACATTCACAATTTTGTAACGCAAAGCGAAGGATTGAAACTATCTCTAAAAGAATGCAGGTCAATATAATTGAGAATATATTCTAAAAATAAGCAATACCATATAATTTTATTGTTTAACAATACTATTATACTAGTTACAGATACAGATTACAATCTATGTTTAAAATAAGTTTTACATTATTAAAGAATTATATGTACACCGATATTTTCATTGATATTATTGATACATAGTAGTATTTAATTGCAAAAATCAATCGAATCAAAATTAAACAAATAGAAATGATGACCAGGTTGTGTTTTTACAAAATTTAAAGACCAAAACTAAAGGAATTAAAATTTATATTGTAAACTTTGAAACTTGTCGGCTATGTAGTTTCATAGCTAGTCAACAAGGCAGCGTCGACAGGCTCCAAGCAGCTCGGACAGGTGAGACTTCGCATCAGCCAATCGTCAATGCAATGGACATGATAGATGTGCATACAGGGCAAATAACGCACAGCCTCGTCAACACAGAACTCGACCATGCAAATGACGCACTCGCGAGCTTTCTTCGAGTTGCCATCATACGTTCCAATTGGCAAGTGCTGGACGAGTCCGATGCGTTTAGCTATTTTAATCTGATCTTCCTCGGACATTTGTGATACATTCGCTGTACTGCTGACAGAAGACGCTGGATAGAACGCTTGCGGCAACGGTTCATGCTACATACACAATATATAGTATAATTAAATTACATCACATTTCGATTTGTGTTTCAAGAGTAAATACCACTAACTTGCCTGATATATTGACAGTGGTCCATTGTCCTGTCCGATTATACTATCGCTGCCTCGCAATAGTGAAATGTCATCAGAACTATTCATCTTCAAGCAGTTACCCATTGTATGCCTTCAAAAATAAATTGGTTCATATTTAAAGTAATTTACAACATCTTTAAAAACTGATATATTGTGGATATCGAGGAAATGGCGATTATTACAGTTATTTTTTCTATTTTACCACTTTTCAAAACTTTTTAGCTAGTCCTAGCAATCAATGAGATTAAAAAAGCAATTTAAGACTGAAATATTGTTGTCTATTACATAGATAGATTCGCACAAAGTAATTAGATTATTTCCTTTTTACTTTTCATAATTTTTTACACTTTAAATCAGCTTTATCTTTAGAAATATATTAAATGCAAATATATATATTTGTTATTGCACATCTAAAATTGCAACGAACAGTGAATTCACGTTGAGATACAATGTGTGTAGTAAATTATTTGACAAAGAACAAAATTTTATATTTTTTTCTTTAAAAAACAACCTTTTCTTTGCCATTTATACTATTTTAATTTATTATATATACTTTTCGTTCTTGGTCCATTGGGTTTAACCATTTTAAGACTAAAAAAACAATTGTTAATTTTTTCTTTGTCAAAACATTAACTTGACATACTGTATGCAACTACACTACTTATTTACATGAAAGTACGTGTGTACATACATACACAAATGTATAAACTCATTTTCATGCACAAATGTTTATGATTTTGCCTTTTACTCTTCTTTTTAAGCCACGAACTTGTTTAATGCAGCGCAGAAAGAACGTATAAAGCATTTTACTTTTTTTAATTTTACTTATAAACTAAAGTGGCTCTAAATCTAATTAAAAACATCACAACCTATATACATATACTTATACAAGTACAGAAAGTACATATACAGAAAATATCTATTTATTTATAAATTTGCATAAGTTTACAGTTCACATATTGGACCCTACTGTTATAAATTCGTCTTAATTTTTCTTGATTTTCGTTAAAATACAACAACACTTTACTTCGTTTTTGTTTTCCTTTTTTTTTTGTTATTGACAGTAGAGTTGTGTCGTTTCGTTCTGAGAAAGTTCAAGTGAACTGGTCATTAAGATGAACGAAGGAACTTATTCAGTCAATCACGAACTACATCGTTCATTTCGCAGTTGGTCAGTTTTCTTCTCAAAATAATTTTAATTGTTTTATAGAAATACAATTAGAATAATATGCATAAAGTTCTACGATGGATTCAATTTCTTCTTATTTAAATGTAACATTTTACATGAAACAATTTACATCACTTTCACACTTCACTAAAAAGAATCAGTTGAAGCACTAAGCAAATAACCTATAGAGAACCCATCCTATACAACTGAAATGTCACAGAAAAAATGCTTGCGAAGCGTCCACAGCGAAGTGTTACCGATCTGGCAATATTGTTATAGTGGAATTTATAAAAGAAGCGATTTTATTTTTGAGGCCGTTGCTTGCGAAACTTAAACATGTGAAATATGATATAGCCTCTACCCTTAAAACTTTTAACCCACATTATTTTATTCAAAACAACACCCTTAATTTTTATAAATTTCACTCGAACAATATTGCCAGATCGGTAACACATCGCTGTGGACGCTTCGCAAGCCTTTTTTTCTGTGACATTTAAGTTGTATAGGATGGGTTCTCTATAGGTTATTTGCTTAGTGGTTGAAGCCTATAAACAACTTATAAACAACTGACCAACTGATCAGAATTACCTATTCATAATAAAAATATAATAATAGTGGTATTCCGGGAACCGTTTTAGATTTGGTTTAGATTTCGCAGTCAGCTGCTCCATACAAAATTTTCAGTGTGCCCAGAGCAAATCAGGGAAATGTGGTCTTACTAATTGATTTCGTGAAATCTGCTCTGAGGCTGATTTCGTTTTGATTTCGATTTGGTTTCAACTGAAAACTGTGACAGCTGTGTGACATATGGTATTTGTTTACATTGGAAATCTGCGAATTTTCAATAAAAACATATTCGATGAGTAAACTTTCGTTTAATACGTTTATAAATTTCCTTTTCTGGCTATCTTTCGACATTTTGTGCCATTACGCCCTTTTTTTTATACTTTTTAGTTGTTGTCAGCTGTTCACGATATCTAAAACTAATCAGTGTGCAAAAAGGGTCGTTCTGTCAACTGATTTAGATTTGGCTAAAAATAATCTAAACCAAATCTAAAACGCTTTCCGGAATGCCACTAATATGAAATATGAATTTCATATTTCGTCGGTCATGACCAACTGAAAAGAATCGTTATAGTTCATGACCAACTGTATAACTGAACTAAATGACCGATTTAGTTCACGACCGAAAAATTAACGATTGGACTTACTCAGCAAATTGAACTAAAAGTCGCAACTCCAATTGACGACAAGAGTAGAGTTGTGTCGTTTCGTTGAAAAAACAAGGAGGCAACCTTGGCTCCAAATCACGGTGGCAACATCACAAGTTATCTGTGATTATCTGTAATTTTCATACTTAACTCGTTTATAAATAAATTTAAATAATTCAACAAAAGTACAATTTAAAAAACCAAAAATGTATACATTTTCTAAAAATAATATAGTTTGTTTTAAAATTGGTACGTCACCCTTTGCGTGCTAAAGAAATTAAGTAAGAAATTCTAAAAAAAAATTTAAAATTTTAAATTTAATTTAAATCGAAAAAAATATAACAAAAATTTCTGTACAAATTTCAAACCTAGCTTCAAATTTAAGCAAAAACCATATTTAGATATATTTCTAAATGAGTTAAATATGGTCATGGCCATTGGACACCGCCTTTGCCAAGGTAGCCACCTTGTTTTTTTTCCAATGGATCAGCTGATTAATGCATTTATTTATTAGAGGTGTGTGTTGTTTGCTGAACACATACAATTTTTTGGAAACGGCTTTTAAATCTGTTAATCTCCTCTGTTAAATAGATTGATCGTATTAAACATATTTCTCATAATATTTTGAAATTCTTTCTTTCTAATATTTTTGGGGGGTCGTAATTGTCAGGATTGTTTAATTTTTGTTGTATATAAGACATTCGATAGTGGCCTACCAACCACCGATGGCTCCGATGTTTTGCAAGCATCAATGTTTCACTCGATGTTTCTCCACCTCTAGCAGTGCTGCCAGAATCTTCGAAGCAAGAATTGCTAGATTTGGAATAAAAAGTTGCTAAAAATAGCTAAAAATTATGTGAAAATACCAAAATAAAATGCTAAATGATTAAAATTTTCGTTTCCAGCAAATATATGTATGTTTTTAAGAAAAAAGGATCTAAATTAAAAAGGAACATGATTTCATATCTTAAAAAAAATTAAAAGTACTTATAATGCTATCTTACTCGCCAGCTTCCCTGAGCGTACTTCTCATTGCTAGTGATTTGAGTCAAGTACTCATATGGTAGAGCATAATTATAGCAACATTTTCCGTGTCTGTGTAGACCATACCTGTTAAAATATTTTAAGTTTCATATGTTCAATATGTAATACTATTATAATTATTGAAACTTAAATTTTGGGTAAATCTGACAATTTTGCTGATAAGTTTTTGGCATTTTAACCCAATCACAAAACACAGCACGCTATAAAAAAGGCAAAGATGCTAAAGAAAATTAAAAATTTGCTAGTTTTGTAATAAAGTTGCTAAAATTGCTAAAGAAAAATTAAAAATTGCTAGATTTGGTGCTAATAGAATTTTTAAAAAAAAAGTTGCAAATTTTTTGAAAAGTTGCCAGATCTATTAACTAATTTGCTAAGCTGGCAGCACTGACCTCTAGTCTTTTGAGAAAAACAAAAGTTGTTGAGTTGGCAAAATATATAAACAAAATAAAACTGCAGTGTAAAGATGACTGAGGAGACGATAATCCTTATTTTGTTGGTGGTTGTAATGCTGGTAGGATCCTATCTATCAGGAAGTATTCCTTTAGTCATGAGATTAAGTGAGGTAAATAAATAAACACATGCAAAGCGACAAGTAAAAAAATAATATTTGTGTTTTTATATGTTTGTAAAATGTGCATGCATGCAATTTTGAAATTGCAGGAAAAACTTAAATTTGTAACAGTACTGGGAGCTGGGTTACTAGTGGGAACAGCCTTGACAGTTATAATACCAGAAGGTATACGCTCATTGTACATGGATAGCAAACGGGAAGTGTCCACTGATGCCGTGCCCGATAAAGTGTCAGCTGGTATCGGCATCGAAACGGAACCACAGGATTATTCGCGAACCATTGGATTGTCACTTGTCCTCGGATTTGTTTTCATGATGCTTGTGGACCAAGTTTCTCAGCGAAAAACCAACAATGGCAGTGAAAATGATAAGAATATTACAGCTACACTGGGGCTAGTTGTGCACGCAGCAGGTAAAATCGATCTATACATCAATATTTTATGAATAACCCTACTGTATTAGTTTTTATACCCTTTTTTTTATTCATCTTTAGCTGACGGAGTCGCCTTGGGTGCTGCGGCAACAACTAGCCATCAAGATGTTGAAATAATTGTATTTTTGGCAATTATGCTGCATAAGGCACCGGCAGCATTTGGACTGGTTAGCTTTCTATTGCATGCCAAAGTTGAACGACAACAAATACGGCGACACCTTGGAATATTTTCATTGTCTGCACCACTGCTTACACTTCTCACTTACTTTGGCATCGGCCAGGAGCAAAAGGAGACGCTGAATTCAGTGAATGCAACGGGAATCGCTATGCTTTTCTCGGCTGGAACATTCTTGTACGTGGCGACGGTTCACGTATTACCAGAGCTAACCCAGGGTGGTCACGGCGGCCATCATCATCATCATATGAGCGGATCCAGTCCGTATGATTACCATCTGGTTGAAGAATCTCGAGCGACTTCTTTAAATGACGCGACGACTGTTAATAACTCAGCTCTGTCGCAGTCGCATCATAAGCCAGGACTGCGCTACAGCGAGCTCATTATTATGGTATGCGGGGCTTTATTGCCATTAGTTATTACATTTGGCCATAAGCATTAGTACATAAAGATTATTTAAGTATTTTTAATTAATACCTAATAATAGACATCATTCCTGTCACATTGGTTTATTGCAATATAGTAATGTAAATCGAAGCCGAGCATTTAGTTTTAAAATGGCAATATATCGGAAAATTTGACATAGAAATCCGATGGATTTTTACAGCACTATTACACAATTTGTAAATAAAATGAAAAATACTAGTTTTTTAAAATATGTATGAAAGTTCAAGCCCAAAGTATCTCATTCTCGACTTGTATATTAATTGATATCTAAAACTAATATATGTATGTACTTACCACATTCTTATGAGGGTACGACGATATGTACCTGTTTGTTTTTTTTATTAAAATACCACAAACGATATCAATACGTACAGTGAATTTTTATGTTGATCATTTATTCGTTATATATAATAATAATATTAATGACTTGAGTATAGACGAGATTTGCCTCTAACGCACTTGATTTGTAATCTTTATCGTATGTGTATGTGTTCGTGTTTGTTATTGTTCGTGTAAGAGGAGTAATGGATTGGCGAAGTGAAACGTGCATTTTCGGGGAAACTACCTTTATGTAAGTATGAATGTTTTTATTTCAACTGTCAAATTAGGCCAATCACATTAGGTTTAGTTTAAGTACTGCTGACATACTATGTTTATTAAATTTTAGTTTCATTGGTTTTTTTTTTTTTTTTATAAATATTTAATCAACAATTTTGAATACTGTAATCCATAATTTCCCATACACACACACTCACACAAACACATGTATAAATACATGTAACACACGCCTATGAGTTTTGTTAATGAAATGGGACAATTACTATTGACGGCACTCGTTAAGATACTTTATCCTTTTTCTGTATATGTATATGCATGTATGTATGTATATACACGTATATGTGGGATGCGTGCATATGGCCGTTAAATCTGGGTCCCGATAAGGAATTATGTATCTATTTAACCGAGAGTTACGGGTGTAAAGTATCCCAAGTAACTGTTTTGACAAATAATATTAAACGTGTGTTTTGTATTTTTTAAAATAGTTAAACCCAGTCGATAATGATAATTATAAGATCCATAAGCAATTTAAATAAAATAAGAACTATGAATTTGTCAAAACAGTTACTTGACAGTTACATATATATTTTAATTGTAAAAAGTTTCATTTTGACTGTTTTTTTGAATATTATAAATATAGTAATGCACGTCTTGAATGTATTCATGTATTTACGAGTATATGTATGTATTCGTGTTTGAGTGTATATACCTTTGAATAGGTATGCAATTATTAGTTAGGCATGTAATTTAGTATCTACAGCTAGTCCAATAATTGTTTTGAAAAATAAAGTGTACACGTTTGCTTTTTATTTAAAAAAAAAAATTAGGTAGTTAATAAATCTCATTGTTTTTGTTTTTTTTTGTTCTAAGAACTTGTGGTATCAAAATAAGAGACATAAAAAAGGAAATGTTTTCTTTTTGTGAATTTCTTATTTAGTCAAAACAATTACTTGACATACTGTACGTATTTAGAGGAGTGAGTGTGATCGATCGGTTGATTAGAGACTCTTAGACTGCAGTTTCGGTGTGACTGTGCGATGATAGCCGCTCAACATCGATTTCGGGTATGGTCAGCTCATCTGGTATGTTATCGGCATACTCAATGGAAGATGTCTCCGAGAGGCGTTTACTCAGCGAAGTCTGCTTGCGCAGCACCTCGGCCAACGATGTGTTGGTGTGCTCACCGTAACGGGCGTCGAGACCTTGCCGGAAGGCGTTCACCACACGAATCTAGGCGCAAGTCGATTGTGATTGGAAAGAGAAGAGCAACACCGAGAACAGTGACAAGATAGACAGAATAAGACAATAATAAGAAAATGCACATCATCTTTAATCAGACAGTCAACCAAAAAAAAAAAAAAAAAAATACAAACAGATGTCTTTATATAGCAGAGATGCACTTGTAATTTCATTAGCATTGAAAAGAAGTGCTAGTGAAACTATTATTTTTTTATATATTGGTATTAAATAATTTTAATGAAAAATAGACAAATAGCCAGCGAAAACAGTCACCTTATCAACATGTGGCTCTTGATTAAAAAAAAAAAGATATTATTTAATAATTTTATTTTTATTTGGAAAGGTCGTTTAAATTCCGTTCGAATGATACAAAAATTTCTTTAACCCATTAAGTACCCATCAAAAATTTTGAATTTTAGAAAAAGTATATTTTTTAACTTTTTTCCTCGATTTTTGCAGAAAAATATTTTGATGCATAAAAATTCAAAATTCATAAAAATTTTCAAAAATATCGCTGGCTATATTTATTTATTTATTTTTTTAAAACTATCAAAGTGTTATTGAAACAAGTACTTAAATGAGTTTAATAGCATTACTTTTTTCAATGTTATTGAAATGTTATTCTCATTAATTAGCACTACTTTTCCAAATCCTTTACGAAAAGTATTTATTATGCTCAAATTAAGGTACAACTCTGGTATATATGGTTAGTATGCATGTATGTACATTTAGGAAATCAAATATCAGCAAACAAAATAATAAATCACAAACAGAGCGATAAATGAAACAATGTAATAATGTTGAAAACATTTATGCATATGGTATTGTCGCCTTTTTTCTTAGTTTCAATCAACAAGCGCCTGTGAAATGCAAATGCAATTGCTCATGCTCGAATAATAAAGAAACAAAGAAGTTTTCAAAGTTTGTGCATACATACATATAAACACATGCATACATATGTACATAAAGTTGATAAAATGCAGGAAAGATTTCGAAATTCCGATTAATCGTAGCATGGAGATCCAAAATTAAAAATTCACCTGTATATGGTTTATATCGGCGGTGGGCACACATGGGCTCCGGGAGCTAACGGCTGCCCACCGCTGGTTTATATGGCTATCGGAAACCTACTTTGCAAATTTGGTGAGCCTAGCTCTTATAGATTAATGAGTTAATATTGACGGAAGTCTCGAATTTGTATGCTGATCAAGCAGATTTCTATACTTTTAGTTTAAGAACCTAATAACTCACATATTGAAATGTAAAACAATGAAAACTGTAATGCAAAGAATAAGTGCTCTAGTATCTTGGGAAATATAATAATGCATACGCACAACAGAACATGAAGGGCTGGTTTAAATCACTTAAGAAATTAAGATAGAACTGTCCGCAAGCATATTAATTAGAAGAAGTAACTTTGACGATAATTCATTAAATTTGACAGTTCAAAATTTAAATTTAAGGCGCAGATCAAAATTATTTAAACAATTTGAATAAAAAGATTGATCAGCGTTTTTGATTTAAAAATTCGTACATGCTTATGTCTCTCTAATATCGTCTGAAATTAATTAATTAATCTATATCTGCTAGAAACATTATGGAAACTATTCTTATGCATTTTGATAAAGTCCGAGAGTAACTTTTTTCATATTTTCATCAAAAATAATTCACATTTAAGAATAGAATGCTTACGAAGAACATTTAATAAGCAGATGATGTAAGTAATGTGACTATTAGTAACTCATTCAAAAATGTAATGTGTTTTAAGCTTATACTATGTAAATGCATATAGTTATATATGTAACGGAGCGATAGATTTAAAGATTTAAGATTTTGGGTATAGTACGCGTTGTCTTTGCATTGTGTACATTAAGCTTTAAGTAAAATATAGAAAGGCTTACAGCTTGATCAGTGTTGCTCTTGCTATAGGGAACCGGAATCAAGCGTTCTTGCAACTCGCCGCCTATTACCTTTAAAAATTGAAGAGAGAAAGTAAAATAGAAAACAATAAGTGGGAAGAGAAATACAGGTTGGAAAGTCAGTTAAGTGAGAAATGCATTAAAAAAAGTTGCTACATAGATTTAATCAATATACATAATACTGTAAGCATGTTATAACATACATACATATTATGCAAATATGTATGCATGTTAGTATGGATTTTCATTTTAATTTTACTTTTTTTTGTTTTTTTTTTATTAAGTATTATAATAGTAAAATACTTGAAGACAGTAGTATATGTAAGTATATAGCAATAAACCTAGTATTTTTTAATTCTTTTTTGAAAATATAAATAAATTTTGATTATTAATAATGTGTTCACAACAGTGATTTTATTCAATTGACTAATTTAATTTCAATGTTAATTTGTACTTTCACAGATCGAATCAGAAATGAATTTCTAGATATGTACATATGTAACTGTTATCACTGCTATCAACTTCATTATTATAAAATAAAAATGTATTTAATTACAGTGCGGTTCTGTTATGTATGGTACATAGAAAGACAACTATGTATGTAAGAAAGGGCTGGAGGAGCTGGGTATTAGGAAGAGTGGAGCATTAGGTAAGTATGATACAAAATAAATACGAGTAAATAAGTAATGGATGTAAAGCATATTCTTAAACGAAATGTATGTATGTATGTATGTACATATATATAAGTGTTGGGCCTAATTCACTACTTTTGTAAAGCATTGGTCATTTCATTGATAATAATGCTAAAAAAAATAAAATCTTATTAGCTTGGAAAAAAGACAAATTTAATTTTCCAACAGATAAGAATTATATAAGATATGTCAATGTGTATAGATATTGTGTATGTACATTTATCTCAGGTCTTACACATTTTTTTTTTAAATTTGTTCTATAAATTTTAAAGAAATGTGCAATGGAAAAATTTATTTAAAAAAATTAGCACGCATATTTTGTTGTAGTGGAATAAAAAGCGACTATAACATTTTCATGATTGTAGTGTTTTCAAGTTGTTACATAGTAAATGATCGGTCTGAAATAAATTAACTTAAACATACACATAGTACTATATAAAGCAAGTGATATGTAAAAAGGCGAAGTAAGCAATACATACAAATGTATTGAATATACATTTGAATATAAGTATGTATGTGTGTACGGATATACGACATATAAACTGCTTATGAAATGGTTCCCGAAAATGATATACAATTTACCCAAAGAAACATTAGGTATTTTTTACATATGATTATGTGTGTGCTGCATACGTGTGCGTGTGTGTGTGTGTGTTCGTATTAGCCAATATGCCAGAAAGGACCAATTTGATTTTTATTTATTTGGACCGTGTACATATGGAAAACTTACGTGTGTGTTTTTTTTGCTCTCGCGATTTACTCATTTCAATACATTTTCTATATTTAAAATACAATGACGACAAATGATTGAGAAACACCAAAAATGCCCGAAAAATAACATCAATAAAATATATATTCAAGAATCACTTACTTCATAACTGAGAATGGATTACTATATTATTTTGATATCTTTTTTTTTGGTGTAGCTACAATTAATTTGTTTAAAAAATTAAAAGAATCCAATTCGATATTCGAAGAAATGCATAATTCATAATTAAAGAAATAAACATGTTTAACGATGACATGACGTACTTATCTGGTTGCTGGAAATTTAAATGCTAATTGAATGATTATGACGTATTTATACGTATGTACTTTATTTTTTTTTTCTGAATGTTAAAAGAGATATGCTACATATCTGTTGTATGTATGTACTTGCTTAAGTATTGCAAATTTATCCTGCCTATATATATGTCAGATATATAAATAATTCACTTGTAGCCCAGCAAAACATAGATCTTTATCTGATCCATTTACACATTCATACGCAACATACGCACCAGGCAAATAAAGATGCAAAAGAATTGTTGTTTTGTTTGTTTTGTCGTATAGTTAGTAATACGAGTAGCACAATATTAATATTAAATTTAATACAAAAACTATAAGGTTAAAAGTATAAAAAATCATGCGTTTAAATAACATTTGCTAAGCGTTAAAATGTATATCTTATTACAGTAAATAATTATCGGAATACGGCAAACACGGCGACTACTCTCTGCATTCTGTGTGTCTGTCCGTCTGTCCGTGCGATTAGGCTCGGCTTTTACTACTTTCGATTTTTAATGTTTGCATGAATCTCATTATGATGTATTTTTCAATGTATCAATTTTTAAATACATCATTATTCTCTAGAAGATTGCCATTGCCATTGGTTATATCGCATCGATTGGATTACCATTAACAATAAAAGTACTTGGACACATAGTTAGTCAAATAATTTTTCTGACAAAGCACAGAATTCACATATTTCTTTGTTAGTCTAAGAAAATGGTTTAAACCGCTGGATCTAATAATTTTAAATTGACTTTTATAAAGAACCATAATGCAATTTTTTTAAATTCTGTCAAAACGATTACTAACCGCACATTTATATGTACTTCAAGATAATGTTTTGACAAAATTAAAAATACACATACTATACTATATGTAAACATATTATAGTTGCTTATGGTTCTTAGAATACGTTAAAATAAAGGGATCGATAGGGTTTAATTATTTTCAAAAACTTAAGAGCAAATATGTAAATTTAATATTAGTCAAAATAATAACTTGACCAACTGTATTAATGCATGTATATAAATACAATTGTCTTAAATTCGTGTTTCGTTTTGTCCATTTTTCTTGTGATGCTCATTGAAATGCTGCAGATTGTGAACGACATCAGAGAAGCCGCCGACACCTGCAGACCGAGCTGTGGATTGTGGAATGGATGCAGATGTGGATGTGGTTGTGGATGTGGATGCAGAGGCAGAGGTAGTGCGACCGTTTTGCAGATTGCGTTGCTGCTGCGGATCTTCGTCAATGTAAGATATGTCGGCAGGCAGAGTTGCATTCGATTCATGCTGCTGCTGCTGCTGATGCGGCGGCGTAGGCTGCTGCTGTGATTGCTGCGGCTGATTTTTACTGCTGCTGCTGCTGCTGTAATTGGGGCTCAGCAGATTTAAATTGTAGAGCAGGTGGTGCCCACCACTGCCAGTCACTGGCGGCATACCCGTCCGAGGGCTACGCAAGCTATGCAAACTGTGTATCGAGCGGCGTTCGTTAATATCTTCCAGGGTCGAGCGGAACGCACGAATCACGCGCAACTGAAACAAACGAAATTAGACAACAAACGAACAGAAACGAGAACATATAAAAACAAACAATAAGCATAAGTACATAATAAGTAGCAATAACTAACATTCAATATTTACAAGCTACCCACAAATGTATCTACATCCTATACATACATATACCAGAGTTGTGCCTTTTAAGCATTATTATCATCACAGCTTCTTTATCATTAAGAAATTAATGATAATGAAATGACCTATGTATTACAATAGCAATTAATTAGGCCCAACACTGATGCATACACACATTTTAAATGAACAGTAAGTCGAGTAATTGTTTTCACAAAATATAAAAATCAACAACTTGATATTTATTTTTCATTTAATATTTAGGTTAATTCCATTTATTTATAAAAAAAATGATTAACCAAAAATAACTTTTCATTTTATTTGCAAAATAATATATGTGCACTTTGTATTCGGTCAAAATAATTAGTTGACTAACTGTATGTATGCATATATGCATGCATATGTGATGTAGATACATATGCGTGTATTTCGTTTTTCATAATTGTATAAACGAATAAAATAAATATTTAATATCAAGCCACTTGGATCGCATACTATTATTATAAACGATTACAAAATAATTTCATAATAATAATAATAATAAAAACCTGTGGAACCTCTATTATAACGTTAACGTTATTAAAAGCCCACCCCCGGGGAACTGGGAAGTGGTTTAGCTAGTTAATTAACAGCATAACGCATGCAATTCAACACGAGTATTACTTCTGGAACGGAAAGTACGCCCAAGGACACGCCCAAGGGTCTGAGTTCGTTATAGATGATGATATAGATTATTTAGCACCAGACGAAACATTAAATAATATTTTTATAATCGGCAAATTAGTTTGAAAAAGGATAATTCAAATTAGTAACACAAAAAAGAAAGGAAAAAGAATTATACATTTGTATACAACGGCTTTACAATATGATATACATACACTAAATAAAAAAAACACTGTGAGTATGTTCATTCATCATAGACGTACATAAAGAGTCACTATCGGACTGCCACCTAAAACATACACTACTGGCCAAAATAATAAGTACATAGGTATCGTCCAACTTTGATATGAAATATATCAATATTTTCTGAATGCATTGCTGAAAATCTTTTTTTTTTAACAAGGCAACAGTGTTGTTTACCATTTAAATCAAAAATAAAAGTGGCTAACCCCATTTATGCCATTTTAAACTTAAATTTGTGCAGAATGATCATTTTTGGTCTGGCCAAAATAATAAGTACAGGGGTGTTATTTATCAATTCTAAAGGATAAGATCAGGATTTGCTTAAAGGTTTATTGGTTTTTATTGACTTCTTGCATATTTTTATAGATAAGAGTTAAAAAAAATTCTTTAGATGGGCCGCAAGAAGCATTGCACTGCTAAAGAAAAAAACATTGCCATGAATTTTCAGAATGAAGGGAAAAGTCCCCGAGAAATTGCGAAAAGCATTGGACGCCCAGCTTGTTTCGTTCAGAATGGCTTGAAATCAAAAGAGCTTGACGAAAATAGAGGACAGAAGAAAAAATCTTCCCGAACAACGGACAATTGTATCGTCAAATTTGCAAATAATTAACCTTTCATGTCTTCGAAGGCCATTTCCTCCGAAACTGGCAATGAATTATCATCCCGAACGGTTCGCCGTAGGCTACAATATGCAGGCCTACCAGGACGTATAGCCCGAAAGGTTCATTTGCTTCGAGGAAAAAATTTTAAGATGAGGAAACAATTTGCCAAAAATCATTTGGCATGGTCTGGGCTAGACGGTTACAAAAAATGGAATAACGTATTATTGAGCGACGAGACAAAAATAAATCTTGTTTGCAATACGTCTAGGAGAAATGTACTATGTCCCAAAGGCAAAGATTTCTACGTCCGGTACACCAATAAGACTGTTAAGCACGGAGGCAGATGTATAAAGGTCTGGGGCTGTTTTTATTGGCTTTGCGTTGAGCCGAATCATCGTATAACAGATACTAAGACCCAATTCGGGTACAAAAACATTATGACTGATATTATGCAACCATATGCTAAGGAAAACATGCCCTTAAGATGGGTCTTTCAATAGGATAACGACCCAAATCACACTTTAAAGCTGGTCAAGGCTTGGTTTACGAAAAAACAAATTAACGTTATGAGTTGGCCAAGTCAGTCTCCTGACCCCATCCCAATTGAAAATCCTTGGGGGGACTTGAAACACCGAATAGGAACGAAAACGATCAGAAATGTCGAAGAATTGTGGGAATTTGTTCAAAAAAGTGGTATAAGATTCCAGTAGAGTCTTATTAACAGTATGCCGAAAAGGATCGTCAAGGCCATTCAAAATAAGGGTGGATATACTGGTTACTAGCATAAGATACCTAATGATGGGAAAAAATTTGGAAAAATGTTACTTCTTTTTGAGCTTTTGACCTAGAAGAATTGGTGTACTTATTTTTTTGACCAACCCTTGCTTATGTTTTTTTAATAAAGTTGATCCCACAATCTATTTTTGAACTAAATACTGCCTTTGTTAAATATTTTTATAATATAGTATAAATAAGAAAAATAAAAGTGATATTAATTTTTCCTTAGTGTTTATTAAAAAAGTTTTACGGGACTTCAAAGAAAGCTCATAGGCGTGTACTTATTATTTTGGCCAGTAGTGTATGTACATATAAAGGGGTGCCACAAAAATCGCTAGCGAAATAGAATCCCGCTGAAAGCATTTCCGCACGCAAATTTCCGAGGTGCCACAGAACTTCGAGGGTTTTAATTTTTTTTAGCATGTTCACCAACCTTTTCGAACTAGGCTGCTAAGGGTTGACACCTTCTCAGATTGAACTACCCAAGGGTTTCTTTAGCTACTTTTTTAAGGTTATTATTGCAGAACAATAAGTTTTTAATTTTATTCTTATTTAATTTATATAATTTAATTTATTTATATATAAATTGATTTTGTTTAGCAAAAAAAAAAATTAAAAGTAATTGGCGCAGGAAGAAAAAAGTTACTCGACAGCTCTAGCAACTGTTTGCCATTAGTCTGGCAACTCTTCGTGACAAATGTTTTCACAAATTGCACAATAAGTAAAAGAATTTTGCGGTAAATCTTGTTTACCTCAGAAGAGCTATTTTTTTGAATGCTTAATTTAAAGAAAACGGAAGTGTTTCCATATATATTTTTTAAATACCTTACTTAGAATTCTGACCAAAAAATTTAGAATCGCTGCCCGTGACTTCGAATATCTAAATCGGACTAGGTGGCAGCATCGGGAGTCAGCGGATTTGCGAATTGACCTGTGGCACAGCGGAATGAAATTTAAGTGAAAATCAAGCGAAAGCGATTTCTGTGGCACCCCTGATATTCATCCAGCTCCAACAGAAACAATAATGTAAGCATTAAAGGGGACCCCTTGGTTAATAATTATCAGTAAATTTAAAAAAAACCTCATATTTATAAGTATGAATGAGATGATATTTCATCGTACATTTTTTTTATTAAAAACCTTGTAGTATTTGTTTTCATATTAAAAATTTTAACATTCTTTCAATAATTTTATTAAATCGTTTCAAAAATATATGTTGAATTCTGATAATTCTGATTCCCGAAAGCCCACCAGATAAATAAATTTTATTTTCTCATTAATCAAGATAATTGTTAATTGTTCATGTTTAATTATTTAAACCAGCGGTGGGCACGCAATGGCTCCGGGATCAAGCCAATTCAAATTTCGTGCCCACCGCTGATTTAAACTAATTTTTCTTATCTGCGATCCCCGTTTTTTCTTTTATTTGTAAATGTTAAGTATTGGGAATAATATTGCTTATGTTGTTGTGGCAATAAGGGCTCGATAAAATATTTATGCATACATTCATAAGCCCACACACAAATGCGAATTAGTATATACACATGTTATAAATATACGTAAATAATTGTATTGCATTGGAACAGGTGCCAAGTCGGAGTGAATTATTCTAACTGTTCCAAAAATTGTAACTCATGCAGTTTTTATTCAGAAGGTGTAAGTACGTATGTATTTAAGTGATAGCCATATCTACAAATGTACATATTTATAGAGGTAGCAGCAGGTGGTTTTGAGCTCGTTGCATAAATAGAATACATAAACACATACATATATGTAATAAAAAAAAGCAATAAAGCAAGCAAAATGCATTCCTAAATAAAACAATTAAACATAAAGTGTATTTACATATACTGCCGCTTATTTAAAGAAGTTAAATTGTATTGTCAAAAAATATTCAAGTATGCTGGCCAGGCTTAAAAATATACTTTTCAAATTGGTGAATGACTTTTGACTCTACCAATCTTGCAAGTTATAAGTCATTTATTAATTTGGAAGGTAAATACAAAAGATAAAGTTAGAAAAGTGATTTTACTGATGAAATGATAAATTCGCATATTTGTTAGTAGTTAAACCTAATAGATCTCATTTTTTCCTTAATTTCCGTTTCATTTATAATAATTGTAATAAATTAAGAAATTAAGGGGGTATTGCCGCTTGGCAACATTTTTATTTGTTTTTTTTTGCATATTTTTATCGCTTGGATATTTGAGAATATCGTCCTAAAAAGGGTTTTTTGAAATTCGAAATACTCTAGGAGATATGGCCTTTTTTGTCCAGCAATGTTTATGTTAATGCAAGTGGAGTCAAAACTTTAAACGCGTTTTTCTCGAAACCACGTTTTCGAGCTGCCGATTTTAATGAAACAAAGTGCAATCGACGCAGAATTGTCACCATTATGGCCCCTGCCTTAATCATAATTTTAAAAATTTTTTCACTAAACTACAAAAAAAAAATTGCCTAAAATCGATTTTTCATTTTTCAATGGCCGTCATTTTGTAAAAAAAAATCGCAAAATTATGATTGAGGTAGGGGCCCGAATTACATTTGTACTGGTTAGACAGTACAGGCCAGCGGCAATCAAAACGATTTCTCTTCCCGGCTAGAAACCAATCAAAAATAATGGTATGCCTCAAAAAGAGTGATCTTCGTATTCTTGAGATATCATCTCAAGAAATTGAACTTCTCTGAAACTGAAACTTGCAGGTCCTGTGCACTGGAGCAGGAAACATCTGAACATATTCTGTGTGAATGCCCAGCACTCTGTAGGCGTAGGTTACAAATACTAGGGTGTGTGACAACACCACCCTACAAGATATGGGAGACCAATTCCGGAAAAGTGCCTAAATTTATAAAAAGCCTTAATATTCAACGGGATGTCGCCTAATATCTTACGGGCCAGCACAATAGACCTTTCTTTAGTGGTCGCGGTACAAACAGGCCTTATTAACATTACATAACATACATCTGCACTGAATCTAACGCCGTTTACTTTATCCACTTCAAAGGATCTGAAGTGGATTTATCCGTGCCGCCAGCAGCATACCTTTTTTTTCGACATCCAACTTTAGAGGCCGACAACTTTTTGAACAGCCCTCGTACATGGGAAAACAATTTATTTTATTCAGTTTAATTTGTTCTTAATAGAATAAAAAAGGGCCAAAAACAGCCTTTTAAGCAGCAATACCCCCTTAAAAGCCTGAAAAAGTTTGTTTGTTTCTTCTTTCAATAAAATTACGAAGATTGATCGAAAGTGATTTATTTTAATTTATTCTTGGACTTCTTTTGAATGAATGATGAATAATATTAATACTAAATGTAGTGTGTGGACGGGGCATTGAGGGGAATGCTATTCAAGTAAGCGACAGTATATGTACATTTGTAACTATTCTATTCGCACTCGTACACACACACACACACACACACACGCGCGCACACACACACACACACACACACAAACCCACATTAGTGGCTATTTAATGTAAAAAATAAATCTCCAGCACTTAAAAAATCGTATAACTCTCGATATTATTTGCATGTCGCTATAAACATAAAGTTACTGTTGGTATCAAGCCAAAATAAAAGATACTTTGTGACAAATGAAAATCTTGAGTATTATTTCTTAGCATCATTTATTCGCCATAGATGTGTCTTAATATTAAATTCGTTATTCTCAAATGGATGTCTCTACCAGAAAGCATTTTCTGAATGTGAATTACGTACATAGGCAAATTAGATATCGATGTTCAACTCATTGTGCAGGGTATGTATAGTATAGTAAGTATATCCGGGAAACTCAATTATTGGAACGAGAAAATTTAAAGAGGAGGGCATCACTACATACATACATACTTAGTAATTACATATGCATCAGTAAAGACTTCATTTCGTAGACTGCAATAAGTATGCACTGACCAATTCAATTGATAAGCTCAACAAGAAGTCAGTTAACTGGTACGTATGATTATTACTTTCACGTGCACTTTATGCTGATTTTTCTACCTTTTAATGGGTGTTTTTTTTTGGTTTTTTGTTTTATAATTGAATTGAATTTTTATAATAAATCAAAATTGTAATTTACATACGTTTTAATGCTCGTTAGAAGTGTTGTAGAAGATAGTAGAAGTATTACTAGTTGTTCTTGTTGTTGTAGAAGATACTTAAGTAGGTAATAGTAGTCGTTCATAGTCATAGTAGATAGTAGTAGAAGTAGTAATAGTAGTAGTAGTAGTAGTAGTAGTACTGGTAGTAGCAGTAGGAGTAGTGGTAAAGAGAAGACCTTGTATTGTTGATGCTGTTTTGTTGTTGTTGTTGTTGTTGCTGTTTCGATCTTGCCATAGCCATTGTTTTTATTTTTGTTGTTTTTTCAGAATTTATTATGTATTTACCTTCTCCCTAATAATTGATTTATTTATTAATTTGTTTTGTATTCATCAATTGCAGTTTATTCAGTCCTTCAGGAACTATCTTCTAAATATTCTCATTGAATTTATATAGATGATCGTGTGTTTGTGTGTGTGTGTGTGTATCTGTGTTGTGTTATTTAATTAGTGGTATTTTTGGGGAATTAACAAAACTAAAATAAGGGTAACATAAAATATGAATATAATAGGTATACACACAAACAAATTCGAATTAAATCTCACTTTAAACCATTCTGTACAAGTTTCGAAATCAATGCTAAAGAACCGAGCTTGCTGTATATTTTAAAAATTATATATTAAAAAAAAAGAAATTCTATTTAAGCTCATAGATGCAATATTATTATTAATTTGACTGAAACAATTTATATTAATTTTTATATTGTTATCATTTTAATCTGGTTGTTTTTATCGACACTTGTCACAAGTTTACTGCGAAAGTTTCATTTATTTATTTGCTTGAATTTTCATTTATTTAATGGAGCCTAACTAGTAAGTGAACTAGTCGTAAGGACCCAAAAGTATCAACATATAATATACATAAATTCTATATCGGACATTAATTACAAAGTCGCATTCGTCATTCTAGTATTGCTGCATTTCTCTCAGTATATTTCAATTTGTTTTTGTATACATAAATATGCATATATTGTTTATTCTTTTCGGTAGATATGTATATGGATGTCTGGACATTTTAAGGAATATTTTCTATAATGTGTGTGTGTGTGTGTTGCTGTCTGTTTATGTATATACTCAGGTCCTTGTTAGTTTATTATTACATATGTATAAGTACTTGATACTTAATTATTGCATTTGTCAATTACACTTCAGTCTCTCGTATTGGTTCCGCCGGCTTAAAAATTACAAAAATTAACAACAAATATCCGGTAATTACTTTTGTAAGTCAAATTGAATTCTAAATTATGTATTTATATGCCACCAACGCAAATGAATGAAACCCACACAACTCAAACAAATTCAAAGAACGAAACAAAATAAACAATAATAAATCAAAAATGAAATACATTTAATTATAATTATTGTTATTAAAACTGATTTTCTTTCTGGAAACCTTAAGATCTGATTTATAAAACAAGTTAAACAAACTTAAAAAGATAAAGAAATTATGTTTAATTATGTTTAAGCTACTGAATGATATGTTAAATAAATATGGAAGCAAAAGTACAATTAAAGAATGTATATTCTGAAGAAATACTAATCGAAGTTATCTAATCGGATAATTTAACCTAAAAGCCATAGAAATTCTCAGCAACTAACAATAGTACAGAGATAATATTATTTGTGTATTATCACAATTCAATTATAATAATCTTTTTCGATACTGTAAAATACCTTTAACTGTCATTTTTCTTTCTATAAACGTTTCCAATTTTTTGGAATAAAATAAAAAATGCTTACATGTATTATTATTGTCAACAATTTCAATCTGAAATCAATTAAAATCAGTATTTCATATTTGATTTTTTAAAATCATTTTAACTTTAATCAAATCAGCAGAAACTGTTCTTAAAGGATGTCCCATACACAAAACAAGTTGGGGAAGAGTTATCTGAATTGTAGTATTTTTCTCTAGCTATATTCAATAGCGTTTATTCCCTTTTAATTGTTTTAGTTAAGCGAAGGTTTTTAGATACCCAAATCTGGCGAATGGATTGTGCGTTAAGAAGAAATTGGAACGATAGTATCCTCCAGAGTAGAATATAAATCGATTTAATTAGACTAATGCATTAAAAGCTGTATACATAGCAACTACACCCACATACGTACAAGTACATACATACATACATATGTAATTAGAATCATGCCCGTTAGTGTACGTTCATCGAATTTAAACTCGAACTTCACCTCGAATTGAAAGCGAAGCAGAACTAAAATTTCAACAAACACAAAATTGCACAAAACACTACATTCATTCATAAATATAAACAAAATACATTTATGAAACGAATCTTTTTTTTTTTTTTTTTGGAAATATTATCGAATTATAATGCTGTTGAGTTGATCGTCATCAACATTTTTAAGTTTTTAAATGGATATTCACAAATATTGATGTATGTTGCTTTAGTCACATACACACAAATGCTTAACTCATATACATACATATGTATACACATACACACAGAGAAATCGCATTGGTTTGTGGAATGTGAAACTGATTTAAAAATACAAAAAATATAATTACAATACAAAGTAAAAATTTGCAGTTTGAGACACCATTTGGCACTGAAATAGGACATATTCAAACGTGTGCGAATTAATAAAGGAAACACCAACAAAAAGATTTATTTTCAAGATCTAATGACGTATCATTGAAGAGATGTTAGGAAATAAGCGAAACATTTTCCACAATTTTAAGAAAATATGACAAGATAAACATAATCAGGGGTGCCATAGAAATCGCTTTCGCTTAAAGCGATTTCTGTGGCACGCCTGAATATTTCAATAGAGTCTAGATTTATCAAATTGCTTAAAATAAATGATGGAGATCCTCGTACGAAAGTTTAGAAACTAAAGCTTTAAAATTATTGTTGGAATCGATCTTACTTTGCTTCTTTTTTACTCTATCCAGCAAAGTTAGTTAAATTATGCACCTAACAGGCTAAAAGAAACGTACTTTATCACAAATAATAAAGGTTATATTGTTGGGCTAATTATGCTGTTCATATTATTCCCCACACGTCTGTATATATGAATAAATACATATATAAATATATATATATAGGTTTATGGATAATATAATGCAGCGGTGGGCATTAATGTATTGATGGCCCATATGTATGTATTTTATATTGCACTTACATAAATGATAATAATAAGAAGCATAATTACTACTCAAATTAATAACAAAAATAAAAATATTACAAAATCAGAGTAAACAGAAAATAGAGAAGAAAATTAAAGCGTTTAAAACTGTCTTGTGAATAGGTTAGGACGAGGGTTAAGGATAATTGCAATGTGAATTGGAGGCATAACAAAAACATCTTCTAGTTGCCAATAAATAAGTTGATATACACTTTTCTTACCGGTACTGAAATCTGGAGGTGAGTTGATTCGCGCGAAATATATATAAATAGATTTATATGTATATATATATATATATATATGTATATATATATATATAGAAGTTAATATATATTAATATATAAATATATATATTCGATTTTATGTCGTACATTCGATTTGGATATAATATTAATTTTTCAATTTATGTCGTTTGTTTATATTTATATATTGTGGTGTTTTACGTCAATAATTCATTCATTCAATCGTTCGGGATTGGTTTTAAGCATATTTAAAAGGAGGGCGAAAAATATGAAATGAGTATTATAAATTTTATAATATACATTTATATAGTCTGCGTGTATTTAAAATCAATTTTGTAATCTGTTATCGCTAAGCTTGTATCAACTCTACATTTCTTTATACCTACTATACTCATTAAAATCTATTTTTCGAGCACATCCCGTGAAAAAAGAAACACAGAATTGTGGCCACTTCTCGATCGGAAAATCATAAGAAACAATATAATTTGTATTATACTGTATATTGCATCTAAGTATGCAGCTTCCTTCGACTATAGGTAACTCAAAACCAAAGAAATTATTTGTGTTTAGTAAAAATTTCGATGAGCAATGTATTTTTAAAGCTTGGGATTTGTCAATTGATGTTATTATTATTATTTAATAATTTACGATATTCTTTCTATGTTTTTTTTTGTTATATCAGACCCAATTTTAAAGAGTTGTCTGTTTCATAAATATTTGCCCCCTCTATACCTAAAATTCAGAATTTTCAAAAATTACCGATATCTTACACATTTATTTCTGGACAATTTTTGGAAAACTGGGAAATAATAAATTTAAAAAAAATAAAATGCTGGTTTCCAAATAAGTTAACAAAACATTTTAATACTTAAAGTTATTAATTTAATATTTCATTCAAAATCATGTGTCAAAACTTTTGAAACGTGAAAAATGCGTTCTTATAGATTTCAAGGAGTATGTGAATCTTCGGTTGACCGAAGATGGGAAAGCTTAATTAAGTTAATGTTTTTGTAGAGTTTGGATGGCTTAAATATTTATGTATATGACTATATAGAGCTAGAAAGTCTTTTAATAGCTTTGTATGTTGATTGTTCAAAAAGAGTTTTAAGCTTCGTATGATTTACAATTTCTGCATGCAGTGTCACAGGAAAAAAAAGAAAAAAAAAACAAAAAAGCGATATTAATAAGAAATTGATATTCGTGGAAAAAATATAGACAAAAAGAAGATGTTTTTCAAATGAAAAGTGAATAGAGGATGAGCTAAAAACACCAGGTTCTAAACTTAATTTATAGACAATGTGATTGGAGAAGGAAATTGGGGAAAACGTGGGATTTCAGAATATGTAAGACGCTATCTGTACGAATTTTGTTCGAACGTGTGTGGATAGATCTGTGACTGTTTTGCTTTTTATTAGATTCATATCTTTTTTTTAATTTGAGTTTTTTTTTTTTTTTTTTTCATTATATTATGAATGTGATTTAACCGACGATAATCCAACGATAATTTATATTAGATTATGTATGTGGTGAGCACATTGAGGGTAATATTAACGCATTAATCTGATTCTCAGTAGAATACAAGACGAATTAAACATTATTGGGAGTCTAATTTAGAAACCTGTTTCTTCAAATATTTGCATTTTATTTTGTTTGTTTTTTTACGTTAATTAAATAATCAGATAGATCCGATTTTTGTATGATACATCTCGGGGGGGAATTTTGCAAATATTTATAAAATATATGGAGGATAGCTTAAAAATCTTGCAATCGTTATTGAGAAAGATCAATGTTATTGTGACGCCTGCATTCTGGGTATTTTTTGTTCACGCATAATTAACCATAAAGTTTCGAGTTTCAGATTTATTATACAAGCATTCAGTAAGATTTCAATAATTTATTAAACTAGATAAAACAACAATTTTAAAACTAGTAGCACGAAAACTTGAGACAACGAAACGGAGAACAACACTAAAACCCTGAGTTGGACTCAACATTAAAAACAGAGACAGAGAGAGAGAGAGAGAGAGAGAAAAAAGAGAGCGAGCGTCTGAGAGCGAGAGAGATAGAAAGGGAAGCAGAGAGAAATAGAAGAAAATAAGTCTAAAGGCGTAGGGGCAGAAGATGTGTGGTTTCTTTATTTAATTAAAACTCTAATCCTAAGTTCAAATTTTTAACAACAAGCAATAAATACTTCAAACTACTAAAAGTTATTTGTAACATTATGAAATATTAAACCAAATAAATCAATTAAGTGACCCCTGAAGTGTCTTTTCTTTATATTTTTGTAATTGGGACCGTTACGCGACAACAATGTTAAATAAATTATATTCCTACACGATTCCAGAAGAGAATTAAATTGCTTTCAACAATTCTCTTTCATAACTTTAAACTATTAATTGAATGTAAGTTTATACTTATGATGAATAGAAGATGCATAATCATATCGATTATTTTTCATTGCATATTTTAATATAAACTACATGTGAATATGAATCTGGCTTAATTGCGTGGATTGGAAAATTGCAACAATTACAGACTGAATGAATATTGAAGTTTGTTTTCAATTTATCCTAGATAGATTTGGAGTTAAGAACAGAATTTAATAATCTGTCAATTGAATGATGATATCCCTAAAGAATGTTCTCAACTTTAAGCCTACTTTCTAGATAACTCTCATACTTGCAAGGGAATGGGGCGCACGGAACCAATTAAAATATATGTTTTCCACAGCTTGTATATCGCTCAAAATGAGCTCTAAAGTGAATGTATCAAATAAACATAATATTGATAACGGAAACATGGAAGATGAGCTCATATAGCATATTATTAATAATCGAATTACGAAATACTGAATGAATCATAAAAATTCAGTTAACAACAAAAATTATGAAAAATAAATTTAAATATAAAATCAGTAAATAATATTTGTATGTAAATGCGATAAGAAAAATAATAAGTGTAAATTTAAACATAACCATAATCACAATAATAACTATGATAGTGATATGTTATTTAATTGCTGTATGTGAACGTCATAACGACCGATTTTTATCTCAATAACAGCTTTATTTAATATATTGACACTGTGATTTATTTAGATTTACATATATATATCGTTCGTTAAAACTACGTTCACATGCTGCCACTTGATGAAATGGTTAACATAACATTGCCTGATGTAGTATGGTGTTCATAAGAACTCAAAAATAAAATAATATCAATTATCCTGATCCATTAACATGAATTATATGGACACATATAAGTATATAAATATGTATACTATGTGCCCATTTACCATACAAAGTTCGATAGTTTGTTTTATCTAAGAATTCAAATTGAAATTTGAAGATCTTTGTTTGGAATCAAATAAATATCCAACTTAAGATAATATAGACACAAGTCCAACTAATTATTTATTAAATGTATTATATATTTATATAGGCTCTCTATAAATAAGAACGAGAATGGGGAACAAACACTTACTTGAGTTTGAAGGCGAGTTAAGCCACGAATCCATAAGATTTGTCCAGCTCTTGGTTTCTTGTCAGAATCTATGGAATCAAAACGCTCCTCACCTAAATTCATGGCATCCGTGTATTCTTCAGGATGGCCGCGTCCCCATCTGAAAAATTACATACGTATTTGCATCATTTAATTTTATTGTATAAATATCATTATTTTATACATTCCGGACTTTTAATATACATATATTGATAAAGCGTCAAGTTCTTTGTTAATCAACCCAAAAGCCAAGGTTTAAATGGGTAAAATAGTGTATGACCGTCTTAAAAATATGATTATAATTTCTTTATGTAATGGCAGCTTTTTAATGTGTAAAGCCCAATTTACACGATCGGTTTCCGACCGACACTTTACGTTAATGAATCGTCGGTCTCGTGTGAACACGCAAAATTTTAAAGCGTCGGTTTGTCATCGAAGCAAACTTTACATGTGAAAATGACATTTTTTGGTATTTTTTGGTGCTTGTTGAATGGCAACATTTTCCATCGGTCAAAAAGTGTCGGTCGGAAACCGACCGTGTAAATTGGGCTTAAAGCAATGACAGAAACGAATTGTAGTTAATATGTTTGTATAATGTTAGAAAAATCACAATACAAGTTTAACATTAATATAGGTTGTTTTAATGTTACTAATAAACGAATTAATCTAATCTATATAAGTAATTGTAACTAATATTAAGCTTAAGTACAACAAGAGCAAGAGAATAGTAAAACAAAAGTTTAAACTAATTAAAAGTTCAAAGATACTAGGCTTTAGCATATTCAGTTGATGAAATAAAAGTAATCTACATATTGCATTAATTATTATATGAATGTGTTATTCAAATGATTCCACTTTACTGTAATAAATTCTTATTCTTGGAGACTCGCTTACCTTTCCACTCATATGATACTTAAGACCCCAAAAAAGACAATTATGCTCAAAATTATTTTGTAAGTAAGAACATAAATAAATAAATAAATTCCTAATGCATATATTTACATACTTTTTTATAATTACTTACATGTCATTCTATATATAATTTAGTTGTTTTTTATTGTGGAAAATAGTCTATAGACTTCTTATGCAGCACAATACAAATTTTTTATTGAATAAAAATATATTTTAGTTTACAACTACATAATAATCTTAAATATGATGTATATTGGCAATTATTAGTCTAGCAAACTAATTGTTTAGTCAATGTTAATTGGATCAATAAGCTTCGGCACCTAGTTTTCTTGCAGAGTTTTGACCATGTTATTAAGATTTAATCAAACAATATATTGTAGTTCAATAAAAATACATTTGGGTAAGTATATAGAACAAGGTGCGTGCTTATAGAATAACATAACATGCGTTAATAAATTAATTTACTGCTTTAGATAAACATAAAATACTGTAATGAACAAATCTACTTAGTTTTAAGAAAAAGCATAAGTATTTATAAGGCATTTTAATAATATCATTTTGGGTAATCTGCGCTGTGTGTGTATGTGTGTGTCTGTGTTTGGAATCAAGCGTTATTAAATGCATTTATAATTACATTTAAATGTAATTAAAATATATATATTATGCACCCTGTTCATTTTGATGGCTGTCTTAACCGATTTCCGTATAATGTTAAGCATTTTATAACATATTTACTCACGATAAGATTTTAGGCAATTTTCTTGTAGGCACTGAAGTGATTAATTGTCCCCAGACTAGTGTACCGATTCCAAAGAATATGCACCATAGCCATTGATCAAGAGACAGAGCTTTTGTTGAGAAAGCCATTTTACCATATTGAATGATAAGGACCTTTAAAAATAATAATTAGATAACACATGTACAATTTAAAAACCAACAAAAATATGCAAATGTTAAGAAAGCACTCACCTGTGAAATCATTGTAAATATCCAAATAGTGTAAAAGATGGGATTGGTGAAAAGACCTTCAACAACATTGCGTTGTCCATGAATTTTTCTTGCATTTATCTCATTAAATAGTGTCATCATAACGAATGTGTTAAATATAATTGTAAAGTGTTGAGTTGGTCCAGCGTTCAGATCTTGTCCACGTCCAGACTCGATATCGAGTATTAAGTCACCTATTTCAGAAATAAATAAAAACATTTAAATTAATTAAATTAATTAATAATAAATTAATTAATTAATAAAGGTACATTAGCCTGAAAGCCTCCGCTGCTCTGGCCATAAACCATATTGTAAATTAGGATTAATTCTTAGCTACAATAAAATAAATAAATAACTAAATATATAACATGTACTCGTATTTGTAAACAATTACGTTTCGAACGTACCGACAAATAGTAATCCAAATATGATCACCAGTTGATATAATGCCTGACCCAATATATTTTTCATCATTGTGCGCGATATAAGTGGTTTTGTACGACCATACGGTTTTCGCAGCAACAGATCGGGCGTTGGCACTTCTGTGGCTAAAGCGAGTGATGCCAGTGTGTCCATAATAAGATTAACCCACAACATTTGCACCGCCTAAAATAAATGGACATAACATATTGTTATTAGGTACATACATATGCACTACTGGCCAAAATAATAAGTACACTCTTTTGTTTTTTTTTTTACTATAACAGCTATTGTAAGTCAAGTCCTCATATTTAAAATATAGATTTGGAAAGGTCATTTAAGTTCCGTTTGAATGATGCAAAACTTTCCTTAACCCATTAAGTACCCATTGAAAAATTCAAATTTTTGTGAACGTCTACTTTCTTAACTTTTTTCATCGATTTAAAAAACAAAATGTTTTGATGCAAAAAAAATCTTTAAACAATTCTAGGAGTGACTAAAAAAAAAAAATTTCCAAAATCTTTTCGATATTTTTTATAATTTTTTGAAAATTGCTTAAAAGGCACTTATTGTATGAAAAGTTGGAAAAATGGGTTATTTTTAGGATTTTCAAAAAATTATAAAAAATACTAGCAAAAATATTTTTAAAATTTTTTTTTGCAGTAACTTTTTTGCATATAAGTATTTTTTGTATAAAATCGAGGAAAAAAGTTGAAAAAGTAGACTTTTGCAAAATTCAAAATATACAATGGGTACTTAATGGGTTAAGGAAATTTTTACATCATTCGAGCGGAAATTAAATGACTTTTCCAAATATATATGATAAGCTATTATTTTCTTATTTAATGTCAAAATATTACATTTTTTAGGGTGTGTAAAGTGTTTCTTGACAAACTGTAAGTCTAACGTTCAACTTAATAACGATTTGTATTTTTGACTTACTTTAAGGGGCGAATCCTGAACTGCACAAGCTCCAATAAATGCAACAATGACTGCAACCACATTCACAGTTAACTGAAATTGCAAGAATTTTGCTATCGAATCGTAAACATTGCGACCCCACATAACAGCCTTGACAATGCTACTGAAATTGTCGTCAGTTAGGATAATATCGGACGCTTCCTTGGCAACATCAGTGCCCGCAATACCCATTGCAAATCCAACATCGGCCTTCTTCAATGCCGGGCCATCGTTGGTACCGTCACCAGTAACAGCAACAACTTCCCGATTATCTGTTACCGCACTGTCAATCATACCTAAAAAGCCATAAATTAATTAATTAATTAAAAAAAGCGGACATGTACAGTCAGTCAATATAGTTTGCAAGCACCCTAAATTAGTCAAATTTTTGTATAAAAAAAAGTTTAGATGCAGGTTTCTTAATTAATATTATATTCACTTAAATTCCTTTTGAATGATACAAAAATATCATTAACCCATTAGGTACCTATTAAAAATTTTGAACTTTTGTAAAAGTATAATTTTCAGCTCTTATTCTCGAATTTTTAAAAAAGATATTTTGATGCAAAAAAGTTCTTCAAACAATTGTAGGAGTAACTGAAAAACAATATTTTCAAAAATCTCTTCGCTAGTATTTTTTATGATTTTTTGAAAATTGCTTAGCAATTCTTAGCGATTTTCAAAAAAATATAAAATACTAGCGTAGAGATTTTTGAAAATTTTTTTTTGCAGCTAATCTTACAATTGTTTGAAGACTTTTTTTGCATCAAAATATGTATTTTTTTTATAATCGAGGATAAGACATGAAAAGGTAGACTTTTACAAAAACTCAAAATTTTCAATGAAATTTTTGTATCATTCAAAAGGAATTTAAGTGAATATATTATTAATTTAACAAACCTGCATCTAAACTTTTTTGTAATACTAAAATTTGACAGATTTAGGGTGCATACAAACTTTATTGACTGACTGTATATTAATAAGCTAGCGTTAAGTGCATACCTTTGACCAGCGTATATTTGTCTGTTGGAGATGAACGGGCAAGTACTCGCAATTTTGGCCAGACTTTATCAATAAGATGCTGTTGAATCTATAAAGTCAAATCAAAAAAAATTTTCATTTACAAATTAGCTTTGGATATTTTTATTTGTGAACTTACATCGCCATTTGTATCACGAATACGTCTGTTAAACTCTTTACCCTCCAGTATGAGGAAGTCATCATTTGGTTTCAAAATACCACATTTGCTGGCAATTGATCGGGCGGTATTAATATTATCGCCAGTCACCATGCGAACAGTGATGCCGGCACGTTGGCACTTGCGTATAGCGTCTGGTACCTCGGGACGCACTGGATCCTCAATACCAACAACGCATAGACATGTCAAATTTGTCATAATATTCTCCTCGTCATCCCAATTCGGTTCACCATCGATATGCACCTCATTGAGGGCTGCCTTGCCAGGCACAAAGTCACGATAAGCTACAGAAATTGTGCGTAGTCCGTCGCATGCCATTGGCTCAATAACTTCGCGGATTAAACGTTCTTGCATATCACGTGTGAACTTTTCCAATGTCCCCTCGTGGCCATAGATGAATGAGCACCTATGAGAAAGTGCATTTGGTTCGCTTTAGATTCATTTTAGATTTAATCGAATGGTTTACTAACTTTTTCATGATGATTTCCGAGGCTCCTTTTGTGTAGAGACGATAGCCGCCGTTGGGTCTAGGAATCACAGTGCCCATACTCTTGCGTACAGAGTTAAATGTGTAGACTCGGGTAAATCTATCCTCTGGAATTTCGTCACGTATTGATTGATATTTAACGCCCAACCCCTGCACAAATCCGAGTAGAGCACATTCTGTCTTGTTACCAACTTGAACTGGCAGGTCGCCAGGATTTGGACCAGTCTGAAGATTATAAATTATATTCAATAAAAACAATTAGAACCAGCCACGATTAATACTTGAAATACAAGTCATAAAATAAGTATTATTTGTTAATTTTTATCAATAAATTAAAATCTATTTCTTATTTATAATTTATTGTAATACTTCATTTTTAATAAGGAAAAATATAGATTTTCCACTTATACAGATATATTTATGTGTTTTTTTTTATTTTTTATAGTTTAATTCATTTCAATTAATTGTGAAAATTCATTTACTTTATAATAATAAATAAATATAAACCATAAAAATACTTACCATAATATTGGAAGTATATGCCGAATTCACAGATATTCCCATGGTTATTAAATTGCCCACCTGCTGCGGTATATCGTTGAGTGTGGGCAGAACCTTGCACAATTTCTCACATATATAGGATTGTACAACTGTCATCCGATTGGTCGTAAGTGTGCCAGTCTTGTCGGAACAAATTGCCGTCGCATTACCCATTGTTTCGCAGGCATCTAAATGACGCACCAAGTTATTATCTTTCATCATTTTCTGTCAAAGAGAAACATTCAAATTATATTAAAGATTTTATAATTTTACAAAAGTCGAGAAAAGTTGCTCTGATAGTTAGATTTAATTGTAATGATATTAATAAAAATTTGTGAAATATTTTATAATATACTAACCTTAACTGAATATGCCAGAGATAGTGTAACTGCAAGTGGCAGGCCCTCAGGGACAGCCACAACTAATACTGTAACACCAATAATTAAATGCTTAACCAAATTATTGGCATAAGTATTCTTCCATGGTTTTTCATCGATAACGAACGTCTTAATGCAGAACTGTATAATCAGTATGATCACAGTGAGCACAGCTATGGTGGATCCAGCGTAGCCAATTTGGATGGCCAACTTTGTTAGCTTGGCCTGGAGTACAGACTTTTCCTTCTTGTGCCCCGTTTCAGCGGTTGATGTAGACGGCTGTTGTACGTGATTACCATCGGATTCCGATTTGATCGCCTCACTGGCACCATGTTGTTGTGGTGCATGAGCTGATTTCGTTGGGGCCCGACCATCGTTTTCACCTGCATTCATGGTCCGCAAATCAGTATTACATCACATTACATCAAATTTTCTTTTTTTTTGATTTTGCTTATATCAATTTAATATTATATTGTTATATTGCGTAATTTTTTTGTAAAATGTAAGATTCAATTGACTATCTTCAAAATATATATAAAATAAATCTTGTTCACATTATTTTGAGAACTATGAATTTAGTTAAACAGACGGGAGATAGATAAATATATATATATTATATATATATTATATATATATTTATCTATCTCCCGTCTGTTCAACTAAATTCATAGTTCTCAAAATAATTTGAACAAGATTTATTTTAGATACGGCTTTTCAGGTCAATGCAAGAAAATCAAAAAACTAACAAAATTAAAATGGAAAGAGTGAACATATCCGAACTCAATAGGAACAAGCAAATGTGAATTAAACCTACAATATAATGAATGTAAATTTTATTTAAAGTACATCAATTGCTTTGCAAGAGTAGTATAATTTTTGTCATAAATTCCTCAAATTACGTTACATGAATTAACAAAGTTAACCATTAACTATATTAACCTTGTTATTTCGTGAATTAATATTACAATTTAAGAGTTAATCGAAACTAACTAAATACATAGTAAGTGTATATTTAAACTGATTGATTAATTCACCTGTTTGGCTCTTGGTCTTTTGTTTGTTCGCCTTTTTAATTTCTGAATTATTTAAATTGAATTATTAAATTCGTTGTTTAAATCAAGGTTCGTATATATATCATATATTAATATATACATAATATATGTAAATGTACGATACAAATTACATTAATTTTTATTATACCATTTAATTTGTTCATTCGATTTTAAATTTTTATTTTCATTGTTTTTGGTGGTGTTTGGTGGTGGTTTGGTTTGGTTGATTGGTTGGTTGGTTTGGTTGATTGATTGGTCGGTAGATTAATTTTTTTTTTTTTTTAGGTAGATGAAGGAGTTTAAAGGTGGGGCAATCAATTCACGTCATGCAATTCACGTATGACAATTGGAATATGGAAAAATAAAAAATAAAACATAAACGATATAATTAAAGATTATCGGTAGCAAGTCCAAGCACTTATCAAAAATATATGTACGTTTGCAAATAGTTGTGTGGTATTTATGGGTTAAAACCAGTTCAAATCACTTTTATCAACAGCAAGTTAATTGAACAATAATTTCAATGTTACGATTGATATTTAATAGTTATACTTTAGACACAATGCAAGTTTATAAAATTAAAATAAACTCGCTTAGCAGTTCCTCACGTAAATTCGACAAAACATATTTGGTCCAAAATTATCCCGGACGAATTCACACAGGAAATAATAATGCAATACTTTAAAATTGGAATTGTTGCAAACTGGTTTTGTTTTAATCGTTGTATGTGCATAATAATAAAATATAATTTTTCATACCCTTCTTCATTTTCTTAATTTCAGCTTCCTGCTCGTCGACAGCGGCTCCGAGTAAAGTGAATATAATACCAGCCTGAGAATTGACGCCAACGGCGGTAACAACCATTTTACCACTGCCCTCCATAACGTGCGTACCAGATAGAACCATCGGGTCGACATCAGGACCCTTTTTAACCTGATCCGATTCTCCCGTGAGCGAAGATTCATCCACCTTAAGAACAAGCACATTTCAAATATCGAAAAATTATAACAAACACATAAGATGATAATGTAGTTAATACCTTAAGGTCGTTGCTCTGTATAAGACAGCCATCGGCGGGTAAAAGGTCACCGTACTTGATCTGGGCAATATCACCAACAAGAATGTCACCAACCGATATTTGGCATACTTCACCGCCACGAATAACGGAAAATTTGTGCTCGCCTTCAATGCGGTTCTGTAATCCGCGAAACTGTCGCTCCTTTGAGTAATCATTAAAGGCAGTTACTATTACGACAACTATGACCGATATAAGTATAGCCAAGCCCTCAATCCAACCGTGGTGTTCTTCCTCGTCTTGTAGAAGAGCTAAATTAAGAATCGAATAAATGTCATTAAGGTTGGCAAAATAAATGAATCGATACCAAATCAATCGATACTTACGCGCATCCTCGTCGGCAGGCTTATAAAATGATAGGCCAAGGGACACTAGCGCAGCTACCTCTAAAATAATAAGTGTAACATCTTGAAGCGCCTCCCAGACTAGTGTTAAAAATGTTTTTGGGGGCTTCGGTGGTATTACATTCGAGCCAAACGTTTCACGTCGGTGCTCTTCATCAGCTTTTGACCCGCTTAGGCCTGAAATAAAATTTATAAATATAGTTAGTAAATACATTGAGTTGAACTAAATCAATTGAATATAATCATTATTTACCTTCATTTGGTGATGTGTACAGCTTTTTGCATACCTCATGAATGCCTCCGAATTCACTTATTTTCTGTACACCTTCCCTACCGCGAACTTCCATAAGTTCGCGTAATTGTTTAAGTGATATCCCATATTGCGCCGGTCTTCCATCGATTGTGGCCATTGGTTATAATATCTAAAAGTTCAATCGTTTTTTTTAATGAGTCATTATTGTAAAATCAACAATTTAGGTATGCAGTTTTATTAATAAACTGTGGCATTGAAACACTGTTTAAATAAAAGCGATTTAACTTAAACATTTTCAATAGATTCGATATTTTACTCATTGTTAAATAAACCAGTCGAGTAATATCGACTGTAAGAGACCCTGTACAAGTTTAATAAAATTAATCATCAATTAAAATAAAATTAATTTGATTTAAGTTTAAAATTATAAAATAAACATCTCGTTTACAATTTAAAAATTGGCAAAACGCAAGGAATGTATGGATATTCATATACATACAGATATGTTTGTAAAGCATACATCTGTGCCTGTGTATTTGTATATAAAAACATGTGTGTCTGCATGTATATATTTAGATTCTCTTTTTTTTCTCGTCTACGATCATTTCGTTGTTTCTGTTGTCTGAAACCGTGCACGAGACTATTGAGCGATCTTTTAATGTTCGTACACATACATACATACATATATATATATATATATATATATATATATATATAGTGTTCGTAGACATAAACAGAAAACAGAGAGACAAATATATACAGATATTTCAAAAATAAATCAGCGGTGCGCCTGGGAAGAATTTTGAACGCTTTTAATGAAAATTGTGATCGAAGAGTTTTTCTTCTTAGGAAAAAAACGTAAGGTGGGAAAATGGGGAAAGCATTGGCTTTATAGTATGACAAACTATAACTTAAACACTCATAGAAATCATTAATCAATTCGACTGCTGTACTTAAATATCATTGTAAGTTTTAAATTTAATTAAATTCTGTTATTTATATTATATTAGTCATTTGATAAATTTAATAAATCAATAAAGGATAAAAGCTCAACAACTACATTTGAAAATAATTGTACATGTGTACAGATTATACAAATACAAATTATAACATTTTAAATAATGTGTCCATATGTCCAATGCGGTTTGCCGCCTGTCAAGATAAGTATAACTCATGTCGCCAGACGAGGCAAGCAATGACGTCTTTCGATAACTTAATGACGCAACCACAATCCCGCCCAAAAGTAGATTAGACCGGTTAAAGATCCCACTTATGTCCGAGGTTGATATTTTTAAGAATATTGCTATCGTCAATGATAAGGATAACAACAAATAACAATGTTATCTGCTAACAATTGAACAAAAATTTATTATTTTAAAATCAATGCCTTAATTATTTCTATAATCTATAAAAATATATATTTATATCGGAATGACTGACGGCAATCAAAGAACAATTTGTAGTTGACGTTAAATAAACATTTTAGATTTTGACTTGCTCTTTTTTTTATCATACCTCTGGTTCCCAAGGCTGGTTAAGTTCAGTTCAGCCCCTAGAAGGGGTACCTTTAAATTTAGCAAACTTCTGCATTCAATCAACTTTAAGAGCTGTATGAAAAATTGGAATTTTCCAAAATAGATGAAACGAAAGGAATGGTAAAACGTAATACAAAACAAGATTGACCGTGAACTGAACTTAGCCCGGCATGACGGCCGTCTTGGGAACTACAGGGTACTTCTGTCCATTGAAAAGGGACAAAAAAGGGTATATTGGTTTTGTGAAATGTATGAAGAAGGTGTGACAAACCTCATAAAGTATATATATTCAGTATCAAAAGTGAGAACAGGAAATATTTACAATTATCATGTACATATTAATAAGCCATAAGCTTGGAAAAAATTAAAGCGTATATACATATGTACATATGTATGTGATGTCACATCTGCAATGAAGCTGTTGTGATTTTTTTTACACGAAAGGTATTTCTGGCTAGGAGAGCGCGACAGCGAGAATGGCAACGAGAGGAAGAAACACAAACATGGAGAGCTAATTTTTTGCTAACATACACACCAGTGTTGCCAATTTGTACTTTATGCGGACAGATTTGTCCGTTTTGGAATTTTTGCCCTTTTTAAGACTGCGATTTCTGAAAACATTTTTTAACGTCATCTATCCGGAAAAAAAGTTTTTTTTTTAATTTATTTTACTTTATCCTTTATTTATCCTTTTTTCATTGTTCTAAGTCGCTCATAGAATTTATCAAATACATCTATGCGTCATGTAATATATTCATTTTCGATTCGTCGAATAACTTTGAAATTTAAAAAAAAATTGATGAATTTCCTGTGGAAAATGTTTTACTGGGTAATAAAGAGCTAATACTTCCAATATTATAGTAATTTTTTGTCCTTTTTAAAAAAATATGTCCGTTTTTTGTCTTTTTTTTTGGCTTAACCGGCCTTTTTTTGTGTAGAGGCGTTGGCAACACTGATACACACACACACACACAGATAGTTAGAGAGAGAGAGAGAGAGAGAGAGAGAGAGAGAGAGAGAGAGAGAGAGAGAGAGAGAGAGAGAGAGAGAGAGAGAGAGAGAGAGAGAGAGAGAGAGACAAGGGCATGCGCTGTATACGCGCTTGGCATTATAAATTCACTTTTTGCTGGGTTTATGTCTCGTTGCCGTCGTCTGCATTAACATGCCGATCAAGTTTATTTCAAATGTTTAATGCATACACTCACACAGACATACTAACGCATACATCGCACACCTCTGTCACCTTAACCTGCTACTTTCTTAACGCATTTTAGTGTTGCTCACATTTTATAAGCAAAAAGCGCAACATTTGCTACCAACAAAATTTAAAAAAAATCTGATGGTTATTGTCTTTCCATGGATTATAATATTTTCTTTTTTTAACCGCCAATGAACTTTTCAGGACGCGAGATTTGACGGGAAAAGGCTGTTTTGGCAGCACTGCCTCACTGAGACCAAAAATTACGTCATACATACAAATAAATGTACAATATACACATGTATATACATACATCTCTATTTTATCTGGCGGCATAATAGGCGTAATAAGCTAACATACTCGTATTGTGTATACAAGTAACACACACATAATGAAAAAATGTCTTAATGTCTCATTTACAGGATCTGTGTCAATTTTTCTGTATACACTTTCAATATGGCAAATGAGTTAGATGATGATGTATTTGACATACATATATGTATATGTGTGTACATACAACTAATCAAATATTTCACTGAATGTTTTTTCATATTTAAATATAGTTAAATTTCAACTTCAACACACCAGCAACACACTGTCCAGGCCACTGAATGATATCACTTTTGCTTTGTGCAGATGTATGCATGCATGTGGAGGTATGCTCGTGTATGAACAACAACTTCTATATACATGTGTCTGGCTGAGTGTATTCACTTCTATATATGACACACATGCGTCTGTATGTATGTATTTATCATTAGCAAACTATATTCATATACCACTAAATCTGTACATTTTTCTATTTAGTTATTATTGTTCACTCTTTTAAAATTGGTTTTTATCCGATATGCACAAAATGTTGATTGGGTGTTGTCGCGATTTCAACACACTGACAGCAAAAAATTGAGCTGCGACGAAAACCACGACGCGATAAAATAGTTCGAAATTATTTAAACGAAAGATAATATGTATTATGTATAAAATTTATCAACATTTTTAAATAAACACTTTTTTTTTACCAGAAATGCTCGTTTCTTATTTTTGCCAGCACAACGAAAACTGGTTGTCGTTTGGTTCTGAAAAAGTTCAAGTGAACGTGTAATTAAGATGAACGAATGAACTTATTCAGTCAATCATGAACTAAATCGTTCATTTCTTTAAAAATAGTAAATTTCTTAGAGAAATACAATTAGAATTATATAAATACATGCACGAAGTTCGGCGATTGGATTCAATTTCTTCTTTATTTACAATGTTTTAATTTCACATACTTTTAGTTTCGAACAATGTGAAAGGTGGTTACTTAAGCCCAAAATAAAAACCAATTTTTTTTCGCATCTTCGATAAGCCAGGGTATAAGTTTAACTCAAACAATAAGAGATAATCAGGAATATAGTTGGCATTTGTCGTCTTTTTTATTTAAAAACTTAAAACAGATTTGCGTAAACATTTTGCAGAAAAAGGACAACACCCAATGGTGCGCCTTTACAATTTGCCCCTCCGCGGAACGATCTCCGAAATTTTGTGTTGAAATTATTTATTCCAGGACAAACTGAATTGCAGCACGGCGTACTTGGACGAGATTTGTTTCAAGACCAATTTCACAATGCCACAGAATATTTAAGCAAATTTTTTTTGTTATTTTAAGCAATAAAAACACACGTTTGTTTTGCAAAATTTAGTTCACGACTGTAAAATGAACGATTGAACTTGGTCAGCAAATTGAACTAAAAAGCCCAACTCTATTGGGTATACACAAATAGACAGAGTGTGCCCAAACTTAATAAGCAAAAAAACGCCAGCAAATTTAGAAGAAGCGAACCTGAGCGAGCCTTTTAAATGTTCATTAATTTAACACATTTTTAAAAGTTTTAAATAGTTAAATTGTTTAAAAGAATTATTTATCATAAATGTTATTTTTTTAAACGAATACTTGCGTTATTGACTACTTAAAACTTTATTCACACTTAGTATTTTAGTATTTCCATAATTTGTAGTGTGACCGAATATTGTAAACGAGACAATTTTAATTGTTTTAGAAACGCTTGAGAATGTACATTAAAAACAGGCAAATCCAAACTTAAAAGTTTTCTAGCACTTGCACTTTAAAATTGTTGATTATTTGATTCACCTCTCTCTTTACGGACAGCTACAAAGAACTAAGCAGTACTGCGGCTTGATTTCCAAGTCACCATCATATTTATAGCCTTTCGAGATACTTTATATCTGGAATATTTGCCCTACTTATCGCAGTGCTGAAGTTATCAGTATTCTGTTTGACTTGGTTACGTTAGCACTGCGGCGTTGCCCCTACCTGAGTGATAAGCTCATAAGGGACAAACAACAAAACAACAACAACAATGCGTACATATAATCTGCTGAGATGTGTTTATGCATCCATTGATGAATTTTAGCTAGTCTTTTTTAAGTATTTGTTTAAGCGTTCCAGTTGATCCGCTCAGGACCTAACAATCTGTTCCAGTTTGGTATCTCTTGATTTTTCTTCTCATTAATTTAACCATGAATGTCTAATCCTATAATTAGTTTTCTAGATCTAATTAAATAATTTTTACGACTGTCACGTAATTAATTTTGCCAAAAAAAATGCACATAATTTAATTACTTGTTGCAAAAAGTAGTTTATCTCTATAGACCTAATTTTAATTATTTTTTATTTTTCTAAGAGCCATAAACTACTTAATTACATAAGAGCAAATAAAATTAATAACAAAGGAATAATTAATGCGATTTTTTCATTGTTTAAACAATTACTTGATACAAACAGTATGTTACGTAACATTTTATTTACATGAACAAACGTCCAACATGTCTTTTTATATTAAGCTACCTTGTTCAGTAGAAAAGATACGAATATGGGATCAAATAATTCCTGTTTTGAATTCCTTTAATAACTGTTGCTTTCAATTGCTCACCCAACAAAAACGTTTAAGCTATTATTAATATCAACGGCACAAATCGTTTATATATTTTGTTTCACCAAATTATTTTTTAAGTTTTCTTTCTGTGTTGCGACGGATCGACGAATTTTAAAATTTTGGGTACACCATTGTCTAATTATTTTGTATTGTATTTTTTTTATTATTTATTTAAATTTTAGAAATTCCAACGCACTTTCAACTATATAGCATACTTCGAGGCATAAGAAAAATCGATAGCGATTACCCATTTAATCATTTAACGAAACATTTACACATTTAACGAATATGCTCATTGAACGAAAAATGAGCAATTTTGTGCGCAACGTGAAGTTGGTTGCTTAACGCAGAAATCAACATATGCGATGTGCGTCATACACTAAGCAAATAATACATAGAGGCGTCAAACTGGCATTTTAGTGGTTTCACTAGGGCTGCAAAACTATCGATAGTGGGTACATCGATAGTTTTTAACTTCGATGTTTCAAAACCTCGATGTTTTCCAAAAAAACATCGATATATCGTTAAAACATCGAAAATTTTTCAAATATTTTAGATTGCGGTAAATACCATTTATCTTATGCTATATTAAGAAAAATATAGAAAAGGCAAACATTAATTTTGTTTGTGTAAAATAATGTTATTAATTTCCTTATAATAAACGAACAAAATTTATATTTTCATTTTTTTTTTAATTTAAAAAAACAAAAATTATGTCTTCACAATTTAAAGCTTTTTTATTCCGGCAATTCAATTCCCATTCAAATTTGCATCGAAACATGAAAAATCATCGAAAAATGTATAATCAGTGTTAAAACTCAGTTTTTCATGTTTCAATGCAAATTTGAATGGGTTATCGTACTCCGATTAAGGTGAAAACTTGGTTTTGAGTTCTTTAGGACCAAATGAACAAAATAAAAAAATAAAAAAATTAAAAAAAAATTTATTTTTTCCTATATAATTTTTAAATTTTCCGATCCAAGTCGGCACGGGTTATCATACTCCTATTGAGGTGAAAATTTATTTCTGAGTCCTTTAGGACCTAATGAACAAAACTAGCCCGTATGCGTTTAAAAATATTGAGTTTGACCAAATAAGGGACACCCTAATATATACGTATGGTATGTGAATTTGTATTTTCAACTGGCATTGTATGTTAATCTGATCTGATCGCTGAATATAATATTGAGTTCAGCTTTAAATACGATTACACCAAGTGATAAAAAATGCCTGTACTATTAGTAAGTAATCAATTTAAATGGATCAATTTGCATCTAAAATGATCACCGAACAATTCTAGACCAATTCGAACCCTAAGTCTGCAAATGACTTTTAAAAGAAACTACAAATATATCGGGAATAATCTCCAAGGTTGATCAAATTCAGACCATATATATGTCTATGTATATGTATATGTTTAGCTACAAATAGATAGGATAACAATAAGGATATTTATTTATTTACATCCCGAAAATAGAGTTTCCTGCAGGGGATATTCATATTTTAAATTTATTATTCCTCAATCCAATTGTTACAAGCCCTTCAAATATTCAGTAATTGTTTTGACAATGAAAAAATAATCACAAATATTTATAAACTTTAAACTTGTTCTAAGAACCGTAAACAACAGAATTAATCTAAAATCAAACACAAAATCGAACTAAAATATTTATTTTTGCGAAATGAAATAAGTGCATTTTTAAGTTTGCCAAAACAATTACAGTTTGTCAGTCGAGTAACAAAGGAATCGAATGGAATGAATCAATCGAATTAATTCAAAGAAATATTCTGCAAGAGTATTCAATCTTCGGCCCGCCAAAGAATGCTGAAGAATTCTGTCTTGTATTTTGTTTTCTGCTGTCTATTTTCTTTGGCATAGTAAGTATAATATTATAAGACTTTGGCATGTCTACAAATTGGTTGAATGGATCGGTAATAAATCTACAAAAGTCTGTGAGAGGATCCCATATAGTATTCGATTCGAGTTTGTCTGTCGAGGGAGTTTACAATATGTGAGTATGTTTAATCAGTGTGATTAGTTTGTATCGGGTTCGGTTTCGGTCTAGGCCAAAATACGCATGGCATGGTAGACGATGGAGTGGCAAATGGGGCATATGGACTCCATGGAGACGCAGATCTGGTTGGCGCAGTCCATGCAGAACATGTTGTGGCCACAGGGAACCAGAGCCGTGGTCACTTCCCTCTCATTGCACACGAAGCATTCGCGCTGCAACTTATTTGGGCTGCCAGTTGGACGCATCTGCATCTGCATTTGCATCTGCATCTGCATTTGCATCTGCATCTGATGTTGCTGATGTAATTGCAGATTACCATCCTGACTCTTTGTTGTATTCTTTGAGTTCGTCGTGTTGAGGCTGTGATCACCGAGAAGTGAGTCCGTGGGACTAACTGAAGCAGTTGAAGAATGTGAATGCGAATGAGATGCCGCATGGGAAGTTGCATTCACTTTGACGTTGACATTGACCATTGTCGATTGTGGCAGATTCCAGATGCTGGGCGAGTCCCCGATGCCCTCGTCCACGTCTATCGAATCGTTGATGTTCTTCCATATGTTCAGCAGCTCTGGCGGAGTGTTGACACTGTTGCTGCTGTTGGCGCTGTTGTTTGTGCTCTTGGTCGAGGCTGATGAGCACGAGCGGGTCAAAATATTCGACGACATTAAATGACACTGGGAAGATACATTCGCGGGTACAGACACAGCAGATGCAGATACAGCGGATGCGGATACAGATACTGATGATACTGAAGATGATGATGCGGGCGGACAAAATGATAAGGTCTTATTGCGGTACAAGGAACTCGTATTGACATTACCAATATTGTTGTTATTCAATTTGCTTGGATGACCTGGATGAGAATGACTTTCGCCAATGCCTCCCGTTAGCTGAGCTGGCAGCAGAGATGTCGATGCCAACGCCAATGCCGATGTCGATGTGGATGATGTCGTGTCAATTAGTTCCGGGCTCGGAAACAAATTCGCCTTGAGTGGAATTGAGTGGGAATTGGAAATGCTGAGACCATTCTCCGCGCATGCATAGCTCGCAGTGGGATCTGGATCGATCTTATAGATGGACGACAGTATATCCGAGTTGATGTCGTCATTCAATATTTGCGTCAGTGTATGTAGTGTGGCATATTCACTCGAGTCTATCGATTCCGTACCGTTCTCACTTCCCTGCCCACTGTTACTGTTGCTGTTACTGTTACTGTTCCCAGTACGCAGTGCAATGTGCGCCTCGATCTACTTGCGGGCCGTCTCCACGTTGTCCGGCAGACCAGTTACCTCGAAGATCGGCTCCTTCTCCCGCGACGGCGTCACTATATACGTCTGCGTCTCCTGCTGGATGCTGGGGCCCCCTTGGGCCCGACCACCAGGCCAACAACTCTGTAAGGGACACGCACCTGAATAGTTATCTGCCCAGGCAGACACGGTGGCCCCGAATGCGTGCGCGTCACGATGCCCACGTTCAACGAGCCCTGACTACTGTTTCCCGACATTCCGATTCCGTTGCCGCCGCTCGAATTGTCCATCGATGGCTTCCGAGAGGCCCGGATCAAACTGAAGTGATCGGCGGCTGAGAGGATTTCCCGCTTGGCCTTGTTCACATCCTCCTTGCGACCTGTCACCACGAACACGGGCTCCTCACCCCGAACTGGAGTCTTGATATACGTGTTTGTCTTCGCTCTCAAAGCCTTGATCTTGCATCCTAAAGATCAAAAGAACAGGACAATTACAAAGTTATTCGACACTAATTCTATTATTAAAAGTGGTGTAATTGTAAAAGAAAATAATGATTTAAGAATAATTACAATTTATTATTTGACAGATACAGATTAACCAACAAAATGTCGAGGCGTTTAATATTAAGTAAAACGTTGTAATAAAATTCCTTTGTTGTTATTATTTTTTGACATTTTGTTGTTATTTTTCTAATACATATTTTATGAACAAGTGAGAGCGAGAGAGAAGATAAAAATGATGCTCCT
>JBAMBK010002627.1:0-20819 GCA_037043435.1 Drosophila suboccidentalis | reverse complement strand
TTTGCTAGATTTTATATAATATACGGGGGTGCCACACTTAAATTTCATACAAATTCCAGTGAAATTCAAGCGAAAGCGATTTCTGTGACACCCGTGATAATTAATTTTGTAGCTACTAATTTCTAATAATAATCAAATGATTCATGCTTTTCGTGCATTGTGTTTCTCATAGAAAATATAGCATATTTTTATGGGCATTATTATTTCCGTGACTTAAAAATTCAAAATTAATTTAAATTTATTTAAAAAATTAATATTTTCAGACTGGATCATATTAGCTTGAAATAAAAAACGCATTATTTAAATATTTATTCGTATTTGAAATATTTATTTCATATTTCGTAGACAATTTGAAATATATTCTTGCTCATTTTGACCTTTATACAGAAATATATTGTTTTAATATATATTATAAAGTAATAAAAACACATGTCGACTGCTGGAAATATCATGCCTAATACTTGTAGAAGGTGTCATCAGGGGGAAATTTGATTACAATATTGTATTACGGATAAAAAAAAGTACATTTTACAATTGATATTTGCTTAATTTATTCGGTCGTTGATTATGATTATGATTAATATTAATTTTATATATATTTTCATAAAAATATTAAAGCAAATATATATTCTCGGTATTTGTTTTTATTATAAATTTTTATTTTTTGCCTTGAGTCGTTCTAAAAATTGCTGCTGCCTGTGAAACAGTTTCTAACTGTACAACTTCTCGTTAATTATGTTTAATTAAAACTAAGGGGAAAAAAACTGCATACTAATTTGGCACGCATGGGAGTTGGAATTGGGGGATTTGTCAGAGAAACTGCGTATAATATATACAATTAATTAGAGAGAGAGAGAGAGAGAGGAAGAGAAATATAGTTAGGGGTTGCTATGTTACAGAATTAAGAACGCGTTTTTTTATAAATATTCATTACAAATGATTTGTATAACAAATTGCGCCTTAGAACTAATTAAATATTTATATTTTTAAGATTATTTTTTATGATATATGTATGACCAAATTTTGGTAGCAACTAAAAACATAAAAAACCCTTACTCAACTCTTTACACATACAAAGCAACAAATTTTACACTCATACACACTCACACACGCACACACTCATACAGAATTGCTCGTTCTTTTAGTTATATATTTGTAGTTGTAGTTTTAGTTTCAGTTTCAGTTTAATTGTTAACTTGGCGAGACTCAATTGGCTCAGTCGACTTATAAGCATAGTCCTAGATAAAACTATATATAGCCCATATATTTATGTATATATATATATATTTAGTAGCTGTTTTAGTTAGAAAGGAAAGAAAGATTCCTTTTTCAAATTCAATCGTTGGCCATGCAATAACCCGAATAGGTTTGTATATTATCCTCCAGAAAACTCTCGCCCGCCAAGACACCCGACTGCGTATGGTGGCTGGGACAGCGATGACCCTTGGGACATTGACACAAGGAATTGATGTTGACCTCGTCCAAAAACTCCTGACGTTTTCTCACCGTAAACAGCTTGCAGGGCTGTTTGCGTTGACAGCGAAGGCGCTATAAAAATAAAATACAATTAGTTGAAGTTTAGTTTGGAGTTTAGTTTGATAGAAGGGAAACTTACCGTCAGCGGCGAGCAGGCAAAGCGATAACGATAGGCAGTGCTGTCATTGGAGACGGGTTCACGTTTGGTCAGATACGTGACTGAATTCTTGGGACAACGACAGTGCACAATCTGCTCGGTGACATTCAACTCCGCAGCTGTGGTCAGAGTCCAGGTGTAATCACGAAAATGCCTAAGGGGAGAAAGTGGAAAATGTAATTAGTAAAGGATTCAGTTTGTAAGAGAGGGCTGATGAAAATGATTACTATAATGCATATATATATATTTTTTTTTCTTCAATTTATTGATATTTGAATATTTTTATCTGATTATAACTTTTAGTTTATAGCAATCAAGGAGATACATATTATAAAAATTACTCTTTTTTTAATTCTGATTATAAAATCATACTAATATAACTCTAATTTAAATTTTTTTTATAAATTTATAAAATTTAAAACTAGAATCACACTAGCATGATTTGTAAATACAAATTTAAATTTATTTATTCAGGGGTGCCACAGAAATCGCTTTCGCTTGAATTTCACTTCAATTTGTATGAAAATTGCCACAGAAATCGCTTTCGCTTGAATTTCACTTCAATTTGTATGAAAATTAAGTGAAATTCAAGCGAAAGCGATTTCTGTGGCACCCCTAATTATTTCATTATTTCATATTTAGATCAAATTTAAATTTTGCGTTTAAAATACTATCAGGTGTGCCAATGAAATCGCTTTCGCTTAAATTTGTATGGAATTTAAGTGATTTATCCATTCATCCTGAAAATATTTCTTTTAAGTTTTTTTTTTTTTTAACTCATAACTCATGTATCCAATTATTTATATTTTGATCAAAAATATGAGTTTAATTCAATTTGTATGATAAAAATACAAAATGTTTGATATATTTCAGATTTTTCCATTTATTCTGAATGCATTTTAAAATTTTATTTTTTTAGACTCATATCTCATTTTTCCAATTGTTCATATTCAAATAAAAAATATGAGTTAAATTTAATTTTTATAATACGAGTCCACAAATATTATTTAATCAATTTTTTCATTCATTTTAGATTCGATTTTTTTTTAAATTCAACTCTTGCCAATTCCTCATTTTACTCACTTGCAAATGGGCAACTTGTGCACGGGTTGACATAGCTTGTAGTGTCGTGTTTTGTCCGCAATCGTGTGTCCATCCTCGACGCCCAAACTGCTCGGACAGCCGCCAATGAAACTGGCTGTCTCCTTCAATCCCCGATGTCCCGAGTGCCGCAAATGGGCCGAGCCGCGTGGCGGCTTTTGTGGCAACTCATTGTCCGCCAGCTCCTCATAGCCCGATGCCATTGGCAAGGCTTCGTTGTAGTCCGGCGAACGTTCCAAGTAATCGCCCGACTGCAATTGCACATCATCTTCGTAAACAGCGCCCAATTTCTGCATCAGTTTCTTGAGATGCAAACTCTCGAATTTCTTGTCCTGAAACTCGCCGAGCAGCAAACGCTTGTGTTGCATTAATTTCTCCTTCTCGTAGTAGTTGCGATACTTCTGTGGATGCTCATGATGATGCACGATGACATTGTTGGGCATCCGATTCGATTCCGGGCAGCGACATTGTCTCTCAATCCAAGGTGTCTCATACAGATCGATTTTGGAGCACACAGCATTCGGTGCACACACGGGCAAGTCTTCCTCAGAGTCCTGAAATTGAATTAGAAAATAGAAATTAGAAATAGAAAATCATTGATGGAAAACTAAAATGTTTTAAAATTTACAAGTTATTAAAGAATCATTACAAAGTGATTTTTAAAAAAAAATTATCAAAAATAATTCCAAAATAAAAACCAAAAATTGTGGGAAAATTAATATAAAAAAAATACAATTGGGCAATACAAATTAAATGGAAATAATTAGGAAAATTCAAAACCAAAAATATTTTATAAAAAAGGCGTTAATTTTTATACCGTCCATTTACTTTTAATTTTTCTAAATTTAAAGCAATTTAAATAATGAAATTATCTATTTTTTGCTCTGTAAAAATATATTAAAATACGTATTTTTTTAAAATAAAAGTCAATGTTGGTTGATATTTAATACGTGAAGACACTTTAATGACAGGCACACAAGCATTTTTGAGGCACTGTAAATGAGCTTTAATGGAAAAACATTTGCATAAATAAGTGACGAGTCGAGAGAAGTCATTGAAATATAATTTCATTCATTGGATTTGCTTGAAGTCTTTTCAAGTGGCCATTCACAGCAGCATTCACAGCAACATTCAGGGTGTTTTTCCCTTCCCTTTCCTTCCTTACTTTTCTTTCCGTCTCCATCAACTGGGGATTCCCGCACTTTAGACATGATTAACATAGAAATCCTATCTAAACTCTGTGTGAATGTTTGTGAGTGTTATTATGAGTGTTTGTTTTGGGCTACTCTGTAGTTTGGCACAGATACTTTTCATTAATTGAATTCTCCTAACGTTGAATAGACTTCCAAGTTGTCATATACATATATATATGATATGTTGTTGCTTGTTTACTTAATCCTTTTTGGGTCCTTTTGACACAGTTAACCATAAAAGCTTATGTTACTAGCTGTTGTTGTTGTTGGCTATAAACATAAAATCCAACTAGCAACTGTGGACTTTAGTTTTTTTGTTGTTTTCCCTTTCGATTCGCTTCGTTTTTTATTATGTGATGTTATTGTGTCTTCTTCTTAAACATTGTCCTTACTCATTTGATTTTATTGTATGGCACTCTAGTGACAACAGCAACAACAACAACTCGAGAACAACAACAACCATAAGAAGAACAACATTCACATCCACAGGTTTCCAATGAAATTATCGAATGCAATCAATTTTTTAAGTGGAACTGTTTTCTGTTTTTCAACTCGTACCTTTTAGACATCTACTCTTCTTCTTCTTCTTCTTCTACTCGCTCTGCTTCTTGTTGTTGTTGTTGTTCTTTTGTTCGGTTTCGATTTCAATTTGATTTTGTGTTATTTTCTCTTTTCTATTTCTTTCTGATTTGTATTCAAATTATTTTTATATTGAAATCAATAGGCATCGTTTTTTTTTTTCTTTTTTACTTTTTTGAGGTTGTCAGTTTGCACCTGCCCATGTTTTTTCTCCGCTACCTGAGCGTCCTTTAACCTTCCGCTCTCCACTGTCCCTTGTCCTAGCTCGGTTTTTGGTTATCTTCTTAGCGCGTCCGTGACGAACCGGAAGTCCGGAAGTGATTTAGTGCAGACGAGCCAACGGATGTAAATAAATGAAATAAGTAAGTGCTGAACACACACGCACACACACATACTTACACACATTCACACACACACACACACACACACACACACATGTTTGTCTTCAAAAGGGATTAGCACTGTGTGTATTGGGCAGGAACAGGAAGTAAACCAAAGCCAAAGCCAAAACAGGTTGCCTGTCCTCTGACCTTTTACCTTTGCCACTAACTCATTCTCCCACTCTCTCTCTCTCGCTCTCTCTCTATTCTTAACACTCCCTCTCCTCTTTTGCGGAAGTAGTCTGCCAACTTCCTTGTTCTCTTTTTTTCGGCTTCTTCGTCTTCTTCTTTGCTGCCGCTCTTTATTAGTTTTATTTACTTCCGTTCCGCATTTACTTCCGCATCGCGCGTTTCCCACGCGTTTTTGACCTACTTTTTTCCGTTTTTGACAGGATTTCAGTTCAGTTCAGTTCAGTTTTGTTCGCAGCTGCACCTGCCCCTCTGCCCCCGATTGTGATCCCGCAACCGCCTCCGCTCCCGCCTCTGGCAACAGCTGCATTCTGTTAAACAGTTCCTGTGTGTGTGTGTGTTTTGCGGCCCAGCAGGCAAAGGGTATAAAGGCTTATGGGCTTGTGGCCATATCTGTCTGTTCTATATCAATCAAAGATAATAATAAATTCTAATATAATATTAAAACTAAACATTTTTTCGATTGCCAAAATTTGGAAGTAATGAAACTATATAAAACTTTTAAATTGTGATCAAAACTATATATTTTAGCAGAAGACTATTCGTGTGCTTGGTGGTCTAGGAGATAGACACGAACTTTAATCCAAGAAAGGTTGCCTTTTATTTTTTTTTAAATATTTATTTTAATATTTTGGGGAATTTTTTTCTATTTTTTTTCTATTTTTTGTGCCCAAAATTGTTTAAAACTTCTTTATTACTATTATTTTTTTATTTGTTTAATTTTTTTTTTTATAATGTTGATCAAATCAAACATAGGCTACGAAGCTGCTGGGCACCCAACAGTCGAGCTGCTCGCCAGTTGCATTCTTACTTGCTTGTGAGCCTTAACCCTTTGTTGACAGTTTTTTGTTGTTGTTGTTTTTGTGCGCTGCACAGATTCAAACATTTTTCCATATTCCCCCCGCTCAGATATTTAGGATTCCTAAGGATTCGAACCGGGGGTCGGGGGTGGCACTTGAGGGGGAAACCTTTGTCGTGCTACAGGCAGGATATGCTTATGTTATGTTATGTTATGTAAGGAGCTGCCTCCTTGAGGAGACGATGACGATGACGACGACGCTGTAAGCAGCGTGGGAAATTCTTTGAAATTCGATGTCGTCTTTTGTTTTAATACTATACTAAGGGAACTGAACTGGAAGTGCCACTTGAGTGTGAGGGAGGAGAGGAGAGAGAGAGAGAGAGAGAGAGAGAGGGAGAGTGGAGGAGAAGGAAATGGAATAGAGAGTTTTACTTATTGATAAGCAAATGTTTCTAGTATTTTCGACAGACATTTCAATGGCATGTGCTCAATTTGCAGTTCGTTAAGCGAAATCTTTAGAATAGAGATAGAAGAAAGAGAGAGAAAGAGAGAGAAACACTAACTATAATAGCCTTTATCACGTCTTCTTTGCCTTCTTGAAAAGGATATGGAAGAATTTTCCTATTTATTTATTTAACATTCGAATTTGCTTAAAATGACTTATAATTAATTTAACAATATTACTATAGATTTTTAATTTTTATTAATTAAATTTTTTTTATTAAATGTTATTTCTTTCGAGAAATTCCTGACCTTACTAATACTATTACTAGTATTATCACTACTACTTATACTTTCTGAATTGATTAAATTTTTCTGGGCTATCCTCAATCCATGCAAAAAATGACTTTTAATTTTGTAATATAATTTTTTTATTTTATCAGTTCAAATTTAAATTTAGATACAATTTAATAATATTAATAAATTTAATATTGTATTATGTTACTGCATTTTATTTTAATTTTTAAAAAGTCAACTGCTTTGACTTGACATTAAATAAATAAAAATAGAAGAGCCGAAAAGTGAGAAGAGGGAAGTTCCAGCCAAGAAAGTTTGTGTTAAGAAAACAGTAAACGTTGCTGCTCAAAATAAGAAATAGCCAACAGTCACAGAAAGAGAGAGATAGAGATAGACATTCACACCGGATTTCCGGTTTAACGCGGCAAAGAAGAAGAAGATGAAGTCAAAAGGGGAGATGGGAGAAATGGAAGCTGCTGTTGTTGTTGCTGTTGTTGTTGCTGCTGCTGCCACAGCGACACTTTATAATTTGCTCTCGCGCGTGCTCCACAAACAATTAGCCTCATGTGTCAAAGTGCAAAGAGGACAAGGTGAAAGGGGGAGTGGGGTTAACGGAAGCTGAGCTGAGCACAGACAATGAATGAATGAATGAATGAAGCATTCATTCAGCTGGGCAGCCAACTTGCAACGTGATGCGTCAAAGAGTGTGCAACTTTTGAATGACTTTTCGGAATTCAATTCAAGTAGCAACATTTCTTTAACAACCGAGTGTCGAGTTTGGAATTGAATGGAATTGGAATTGAAATTGAAATTGAGGAGGAGCTTTAAGAGCTGTCAAAGGGTTTTACGCACGCTCATTTAATTGAATCGAATTAACCCCCAAGAACCCCACCAACAGCAGCGATAACAACAACAACAGCAGCAGCAACAACAACAACAACAACATTTGAAACAACTCTCGTCATGCCCCATGTGGTTGGGGGCATGTTTGGAATTTCGTGCGACTCAAGAGATGAGCACATGAGGCACCGGAAGCTGCTTGCCTCTCAACATGACAATGACTTGTACAATTTGTAGACTCTGTACTTATTAATTAACAAAGGGTCTATTGAGTTTGTGGTAGAGGGAAAAGTGTGTAACAGGCAGAAAAAAAGCTGATTTAACCCTTTAAAGTATAAAAGTTATTGATTAGCAACAACAGCCGCTTAATTTAGATATAGATATGGATTTTTTCAACTGTGTGTCTGGCTGTCAGTATGAAAACCAAGATCAGAGATACTATGAGAGCTAGACGTACCAAATTTTATGCGCTTTTTTAGCTCTTTTGAGAGCTAGATGTACCAAATTTGAAGTGCTCTTTTAGGGTATGTTTTATAATTTTAAAGGTACTTTTGTCAATGGTTTCAGAATTCTGGAATATTAAAAATGTAAACTTTTTAGTCATCTTTCAGAATATGCAGCAATTTTGGTTTTCGAAAAAAAAACTGCATTCGTAAATGTTTAAAGTATTATAATTTCAAATTTGCTAAAAATTTTAATGCTATCTAAGAATTGAAACCGTCTATATTAAACATGACATTTTTTTTTAGCATCAGAATATTGTAGAAAAAATAATTTGACTACATAAATTGCAATTCTGTAAATAATATTCAAAACTTGGCAGTTACTTGGCCAAATAGAATAAATATTAAAAGACAATGAAAATCAAACAAAAAAGCTAAATAGAATTAATATAAGTATTAAAAAAGGAAATCAAACAAAGCAAATAAATAAAAAAATAAAAAAAATAAAAAAAAAAAAAAATATTCTGAAACGGAATTTGAGCCCTGATTGACGCTTCTAAAATTTACGTGCTTGATTTTGTTTTAATATTTATATTAATTGTATCTTTTCATTTATATAATAAGTACAGGGTCTGTTAAAGTCGTATTCCATCAGATGCAGCTTCTGTGCTAGTTGTTGTGCTTCTGGTAGCAGAGAGAGAGCGGGAAAGAGGCAGAAAGAGAGAGGGAGAGAGTTACTTGCTGCATAGGTGACATGCCAATGCAACAATTCTGAAGTCTTTTGTCTGTTTGTGCCCCACGTTATGTTAGCTGCCACTCATTAGCTGTGGATGGAGAAGGGAGGGGGGGGAAGCCTTTGACTGTCGCGTAATTTGAGCTGAACTTGCTTAGGCAGTGCACACTGTACAGGGGAGTAACTAAAGTAAAGCAGTGCACCTGCCGCTATCAATAACCCAAAAAACGCTTGACATGACCGTGCGCAAAATACAAGACAAAAGGACTTGCCACAAAAGGAATGTGTGTGTGAGAGAGTGTGTAAAAGTGTGTGTGTGCGTGTGTGTTGCCAATCAGTGACATAAATTTGTGAATGCCGGAAGATGATGCCAGGCCAGGCCAGGCCAGGCCAAAGAATGCCAGCAGCATTTTGTGGCAGTGGTTTCGGTTCCCATGAGGGCGTTGACGCACAAAAGACGACGCACACGATCGACAGACGACGCAGGATGAAGGATGGAGGATGAAGGAAGGTGCATGGAAGGATGAAGGATGGATGAAGGCAGGAGGACCGAGGACAGACGTTGGACGCAGGCTGCACATGCGCCGCTGAGGCAAAAGATGCTGCTGATCTCTGATCTCTGTGATCCGTTAGCTGTCTGTCTGTCGGTCTGTCTGTGGCAGCCGCCTGGCACAAGTGTCTGTGGCAGGTAGTTGTAGTTGTTGCAACCTTCCTGTTGATCCGCTCACTCACTCTCCCTCTCCCTCTCGCTCTGCCTTACAACTGTTATCTTTTGTCTGTGCGTTAATGATTTTTCTATACATTTCCTTCTGTTGTTTTTCATTCTTTTCTTTCTATTTTGTTTTTTTTTTCACATTTTCCCCATGACTGAGAATTATGCAATCTGGCGTCGTTATAGCACATGTGGCCAGCGCTTGGATAGAGATAGACATAGGAGAAAGAGAGGAAGAGAATCTATGGCAGAGTTCAAGGCGGAAGTGCTCTTTGGTCACCTCACGCTGTTTACACAAAAATTCAATTAAAATTGAAAATTGTTTTTCAAGCGGAAGTCGGCAAGAGTAAGAGACAGAGAGAGAGAGAGTGGGACTAAGATAAAGATGAAGCTTCTCAACTTCTCAGCTTCTCTAGAGCCAGAAGCTGTTGTTGCTGCGGAAGTCACACGGAAGTTGTTTTCAGACCAGCGCCAGCCACTTCCACTTAATCCTCATCCGCCTCAAATTGTTCTTGTTTCGGAACTATGAAATTCCAGTGAAAACATTAAACTGGGTCTCGGGATTTAGACTGGGACTTAAACTGGGCAGCAGCTTGAGAGAGAGAGAGAGAGAGAGAGAGAGAGAGAGAGATGGTGTAAAAGGTTGAACCGGAAGTTAGCTAATTCAGTTCTCACATTCAGACTCTTATTCTGCATGGCCCAAAACTTGATGACTTTCAAAACAATTATTCTCATTTCAAAATAACCTTTTTCAAGCGAAAAGTTTTAAAAATTGGTTTCGACTGAAAACCACTAATGCTTTATTTTTATTAGAATACTTTAATAAATAAGTTACAGAAATCAAAGTTACATCAAAAGTACAAAAATTAATATATTGACAATATTTGACTATTAATATATTGCTAATATATGCCCGCATTTTGTTACATATGACAAATGACTTTAATCCAATTCGATTTGCAGAAATATGACATCAAAGTCAAAAAAGCAGGTTTTGGGCGCAATTAAATAAATTTTGGCAAACACTGATTTTTAGACAAAGATAATAAGCAGTAAATCTTATCGTACACAGTTAAGAAAAATACTGGCGGATAGGAAATTTAGTCACCTATTAAATGATGTAACAATATATAGGGAAAATATAAGTTAAGCTCACTAAAATCGCTTTAAGCGCATTCCCGCCAACATTTTTTTCAGTCTTTGCTAGGGATAAAAAATTTGTTGAAGCCATCGATTTCATCGTACGATGTTTCCTAACTTAATATCTATATTGTATGGGTGGAGGATGTTTATAAAGCAAAGCAATTATTGAAAATCATATGTAACAGATTAGAAAAACTAAACAATACGTAATAAACATAAAAAAGATAGAAATTAAAGAGAAAATGCAATAATAAATAAATATCTTATACAATTTTAAGTGCTGTATTTTGTTGGTGACAACCTTTCTACTTTGTTAATAGATAAGAAAATGAGGAGAAAATGCTTAAAAAAAATGCTTAAATGCATTAAAGCTAAGAAAAAGCCCTTATTCTGTTTTGAATATAAAAACGTTTAATTCAATTAAATACTGGACAGAAAAACGCTGATTTGAGTTTATCAAACTCTATTAAATCTATTTGATTTTTATGTAATCAGCTGATGTTTATTAAAGCTTTATCTATTATCGTGACACACTTAGATTGAGCAGCAGCTAAAGGGACAGAGCTAGAGAAAAAGAGAGAGAGAGAGATGCAGAGTGCCAATGAGAACCGGAAGTAAGTTGATTCAGTGTTTGTTCTGACACTCAGACACATACTTTGCATAGTCCAAGAGATTTTGATTTGAGCTAAAAAATGTAGCTTGAATCAAGAAGGAAGAGGAAGCAGCAATGGGTGAAGAGAGAAGGGAAAGAGAGGGGAGTGGGGAGTGGCAACTGGCCGTGCCACTTTGGAGCGCCTTAACGGAAATATGCCAACCTCAACAGCAGCAACAACAACCTCAACAACAGCAACAACGGTGCTGCTGCAGAAAAATAAAAAAATTTCATTCATAAAAGTGCAAAAATGCCAAAAGGAAGCAACCGCAGCACAACAAAAAAACGGTCAGTTGTTGTTGTTGCTGTTGTTGCTGCTGTTGTTGTTGCTGTTGCCGAGTGCGAGATGAGAAAGAGGGGAAAAAAGAGTTTTGAATTGGTTAGGAACACGGTTGTTGACTATAACTGGTTTGCAGCCAATTGCAGGCAACCAAACAGAGCTGGAGCTCTCTGGCATGTTGTTGTTGTCCATTGTTATTGTTGCTGCCAGCAGCAGCAGCAGCAGCAACACTGGATTTTGCGTAGCTTGTTGATCGTCACAATTAATGAACGTCTCTACGCACAACACGGACATCCACTAACCACATCCACATTCACAACCACATTCACATTCACATTCATATCCACATCCTCAGTCAGCATGTTGCTGCTGTTGTTGCTGCTGCTGCTGTTGTTGTTGCTGTGGCCGCAAAACGGAAAAAAGCAATTCATTCATTCATTCAAAAAGGGGAGACAACAACAACAACAACAACAACAACAATTGTAATTGTTGCTTTGGCCAAACCGCAAAATGTTGCTGCTTGCACTGTAAACATGTTGCTGGCTAAGCAACAGCAGCAGCAGCAGCAACTGTTGCCGTTGCCTCCTTTTACGCTCAGCTAAATAAATCAATTTTGTGCTACTCTATTGTCGTTGTTGTTGCTCAGCATTTTTATGAATGAAAAGTTGCTGTTGCTGTTGTTGCTGTTGCTGCTTTTCGCAATTTTTAATGAATGGTAACAGCAACAATTGCGCGTAGCTTTTGTTGTGGCCTTTTTTGGCTTTTGTTTTGGTGCGTCTGTTAATTACGATCAAGTTGCAGTTGCTGTTGTTGTTATTGTTGTTGTTGTTGCTGTTGTTGCTGCCGTCTCGACGCGTCGATGATCGCTTGTTGTTTTGTTTAATGAACACATGCGCACTTGCTGTTGTTGTTGTTGTTGCTGCTGCTGCTCACGCGCGGTTTTTATGAATGAATGAATCAACAGCAGCAGCAGCAACAGCAGCAACAGCATCGACGGCAGCAATACGCGCCCCGTTTGCGTATTTATAGTTATTTATTTTTGCTGCCGTCGCCAGTTGTTGTAAACAATGCGCCTTTGGCACGTAATTAGCACACTTACAGATAGCAGCAACAGCAGCAGCAGCAACAGCAGCAACAACAGCACCAGCAGAAGCAACCCAAATTGGAACGTGTCCGTCAATAACTGTAACAAGGTCTTGGCTGAAACGGAAACTCGAACGGCCAGCAAAAATATTTCCGTTCGATTTTCCCGAATGCGTTTTTTTTTTTCTGGCAACAACAACAACTTGATCAGAAACTAGACAACACTGTTGTTGTTGCTGTTGTTGCTTATCACAAAAAAAATTGTTACAAGTCTAAAATATATATAAAGAAATAAGTTGAAAAAAAAAGTTGACTTGGCGCGCGCGACAGCTCCAAACTTGAGTCGATTGCCTCGAGAAACACGACAACAACAGCAGCAATAGGTGCAACAACAACAACAACAACAACAATGGCAAGAAAAAAAAAGTGGGCAAACTAGTTTTTTGGTATCGAGCATCCGTTGGCTCAGGTTGTTGTAGCTTTTAGCCAGTTGTTGTTGCTGTTGTTTTTATAAATTTTTTCTCAATGGAAGCTCTCTGAAATTGTGAACTGGAATTTGTTTTTTATTTTTTTTAGTTGAATAATAATGCTATGTTGTAGTTGTTTTACGTTTTATGCTAATGCGTTAGATTTTAATAAAAATATAAGTTTGTTTCTACATAAATACACTGCCAGAAACTGTAATTTACTAGCTATAAAATATAGTTATTTACTGAAATTTTTTCCTAAGTTTGCGCACAGTGTATGCCACAGTTGAAGCTTGTTCTTTCACGCTCTTAGGGCATTTGTTTTCGCTGTTGAATCACATTGAATAATTTCTAAATTTAGCATAAAAAATAATAATAAATTCTTTGGCGTGAAAGGCAAGAGAAAAAAGAAACGGAATAAAAAATTGAGTATAAAAATGCGACAAAGAAGAGGTTGAAATTTCAAGCTGAGAAATTGATCAAAATCTTGTGAACAACTTCGCTTTAGGGAGTATTTACAGTATGACCTTGCTGTGCTTGAGTTACAGATACAAAGATACACGCTCTGTTTGAAAAGCAGTTATGATGAAGCTCGTAAATTTTATGACGCGACTTTTTTTATGATAAATGCCTGCGTTTGAAATTAGCATAAAAAAATATGTGCGACTAGAAAAAGTAGAAATAAAAAAGGAAAGGAAGAAAAAAGTTAGCAAAAAAAAAAATAAATGTGTGTCGAAACTAAACAGAACACTAGACAATTGTGGGCATTGTTGTTGTTGTTGTTGAGGGCGTGGCTTGGTTGTTGATAAACAACTTTTTATTTACTACGCACACACACACACACACATGCATCCATTTTCATTTGGACATTGCGCATACGCACAGTGGGACTGGCGCTCAAAGCCAAATAGTAAAAAAAAGCTAGCTGAAAAATAAATAAAAATGCCATTTTCACACCTGGCTGCGCTCGGGCAGCGATAACAATAAAAGCACCCACGTGTCTGGGCCAGGCCACAAAAAAATAGAAAGAAAACGACGAATACTTTGGACAGACAGCCAGCCAGACAGATGGACAGTTGAACAGAGACATGTTTATGCTTGATTTGTTTATGCATTTTTCAGTCGATTGGAATTTCTAGCAGCCGCTTTGATATCTCGTTTGTATTTTTTTTTCTCCAGCTCGTGTCATTCAATGTCTACATGCCACATGCCACAGCAACAACAACAATCACAGCTTTGGCTTTTGACTGCTTTTAGCCATGCCACGCGCAACGTTGACGTCTTTTCGAGTTGTTTAAGCCAAATATGCGTAGCTGATCTGCTTGTATATGGCTAACAAATCACTGACTGTTGTTGTTGCTGTTGCTGTTGTTGTTGTTGCTGTTGTTGTTAACCATTCAAACAACATTTGGACGCTCTGTCGCTTTGCCATTCATTCATAGATTGACTTGCCCAACGAAGCGAAACGCTATCGCAGTCGCTGTCGCTGCCGCTGTCGGCGTCGACGTCGGCATCTCGCTGTTGACGTCGGCAGCTCATCAGCGTTTACGTTTTCATTCATTCGGTCTCTGCCTCCTCCCCGTTGCTGCTGCCTCTCCTCCTCCCCGTTCCCCTCTTCTTTACAGTTCTCCACCATTTGTTAGCTTCGTCGTATTTCATTCATGAATTTTCTTTCATTCAGCTTTGCTGTTCAGTCAGCTCTCTCCCTCTCTCTCACTCACACACACTCACTCATCTGCCATCTCTTTCATCTCTCCCTCCTTTCGTAGCGTTGTTGTTGTTGTTGTTATTGTTGAAAACATTTTTAAATACCGGAACTGAATGTTTAGCGCTTTTAAGCATGGGAACTTTTTGTTTTCTTCTTCAAGAAAAATAAAGAAAAAAAGTTTATCTATTCGCCCGTCTCACTCTACACCTATCTCTCTCTCTCTCTCTTTCTCTCTCTTTCTATTCCTTGGATTTGTTAAGCCATTTTATGCGAGCTCTTCCAAAAAACAAATCGACAGGAATTTTTGGCTTTTTTTTTTTTGTCTATTTTAGGTGTTGTTTTTGGTTTGTTGCTTGTGTTTTTTTATGCCTTTAGAATTTATTGCAGACATACGGATTGGGAATTTATGGGCCATGCTGATGGGTCTCCCCAACTGTCCTCTTCCCGCTTCCCCTTTCCTTTCGATTCAAAACCAAAAACCATACTGAGTCGACGATCTACGAGTATGCTGTGAAGATCCAACAAATGGGGTATATTAGCAATAATATCGCTAATGTGTTGTATGATAAAAAAAAAAATAGGATAGAAAAGGAAGTATGAATTTAAGGTATAGATCTGTGAGTTATAATAGATTTTAAAAGTAAATTTCATACATAAATCAACACAAATTATAATATTTTTTTTGACAAAAGATCAAATTTTATAATTTCAGGTAATTTTTGACTTTTTAAAAATTTTTTTCTTTTATTAACAAAGATTTTTTAAGATTTTCTCAATTGGAAAACATCTTCCAAATGTTTTTTTTAATTAATTGACATACTTTTTGCAACTAAAACCATTTTTTTAATAGCTTCGAGAAAGTTTATAATAAATCTAATATTTTTATAATAAATATTTAGGATTTTTCTACACATTTTAAATCAAAAAATTTTAAACATTATTTTCTTTAAAATATATTTTGCTAACCCACTTTTAGTAATTACAGGGTATGCATTTATTCGTCCCTTTTCTATTATAAATCGTAGCTATTTTTTTTTTTGTTTTTAGTTGTTGTTTAGATTGTCAATATTTTCGTTATGATTGCTGTTGATATTTCACGCCAACGAACAACAACAACAACAAAACCAACTGGGGAGTGTTCACTACAGTGGACACTGGACATAATGGATTGCTTGATATATGAGACCAACTGAAAACTCGAGTTGCCTGAGGGCGTACAAAAGGGGGGTAAAAATTGATTGAACGCTTATTGAATCAACAGTTTTGTAGTTAGAGTTTTTGTTTGACTTCGTGGAAAGATCGTATCGTGTGTGGCAACAACAGCAACAACAACTTGGCTTAGTCATGCCAATATAGTTCGTGCCTCAACTGGTGGCACATATAAAAACATTGAACTCTTAACCCGCAGCGCTAATTGGTTTATAAGGTATCGCAATTGTACAACGTTGACTTTAATTGATCAAATGCGACGACAACGACGACAGCAACAGCAACAACAATAATGTTGCTCAAATGACATGGAAAACGCTGCGAAACAACAAACAACTTTCATTTTTCATATAAAGCAATTGCTGTTGTTGCTGCTCCCGTTGTTGTTGCTGCTGTTGCTGCAGTTGCAATTAAATGTGCCATAAAAAAAAACAAGAATGAACAACAACTGAACCGTTTTGTGGGTGTCAAGTGTAATAGCTGTTAAGAAGAACGTCAATCTCTATAGGGCGGCAACTAAATATAGACAATGCCCATAAATATATACATATATGTGAATCGTGGGCCCAGCCCCAAACTTGAGTGTTCAGTGTTGAAAAACCTGATGTTGTTGCTGGCGTGGGCATTGCAGCCAGTTACAATATATGGCAACAACAACAACCATAAAGTTGTTGAGCAGGTGTCGCTGCATTATGCAACCGCCGACAAGTTGTTTGCATAGATCAATGCAGTTGTTGTTGCTGCGATGACAACAACAACAGCAGCAACTGTTGCTGCTGTAATAAGCTGTGCGCAGGCTTTGTAAATTAATTGTTCCTGCTAATTCCCTATAAGATTGTTGAAAAATAAATAAATTTGGGGAATCAGAACAATTTGAAAATCAATTTGGTATCGTTCGTCACATTTGCTGCCAATTCCCTATAAGATTGTTGAAAAATAAATAAATTTGGGGAGTAAGATTAATTTGTATATTCAATTTAGTATCGTTCGTCACATAATTTGATATCGGAAATTCTTGGGCATGGAAATGTTTTCGTTACTAGTTTTTTACATTGGAAAGAGATTTTTTTTAGAAGATTTATAAACCAAAATCGATTTTTTTCTAATATTTTTGTATTTGTATTTTTTTCCCAATAGATATTTCTATTCTTTTATTTGTCTATTTTAAATTCTAACACAAGTATTGTTGTCAACTTACCCCCACTTGATAGAGTATACGCAGATCCTTGCTGCCAGTTGCATGCGCATGCCTGTTGTTGTTGTTGCTGCTGCTGCTGCTGCCGGTCAAACGATGTTGCTGCTGCAACATTTGGCGCGCTCGTCGACTCGCCAATATTGCTGGCTCCGTTTCCAACTGCTGCTCCGGCGGCTTTACTTTGCTGCTGCTGCTGCTCGTCGATGTTGCTGCTGCTGCAGCTGTTGTTGTTGATTTTGTTGTGGTTGTTGTTGTGGATGTTGATGATGTTGTTGGTGTTGCCGTTGGCGCACCTGTTGGCTCTTTGGCATCATAGATAGTGTATTCTAAGCTCTTGTGCTCATCGCTGTTGACCGCTGTTGCCGTCAGCTCGTAAACCTCGAGCGGTAAACGCGTGCTCTGTGCGCCGCTCGTCAGCAGCAGCAACAGCAGCAATGGCAACAGCAGCAACATGTCGAGACGGCGCAGCAACAACAGCAGCGATCGCAAACTTATGCTGGCCATTGTCATAGACACTGATGTCTGTATGTGTATGTGTGTGTTGTGTGTATGTGTTTCTTTGGGTGTGTTGCTGTTGCGGCTGTTGTAATTGACACTTTTTGTTTTTGTGGGTTTTGTAAGCAGCCTCCGTTGTTGTTGTTTTTGTTGTTGTTGCCGTTGACTTGGCAAATCGAAACGTTGATTGTTTTTTTTTTTCTCTTCTACAATTTCAGGCAGCTCTCGACTCAAATTAGCATTGGTCAGCAGCTCTTTGCCCCGCCTGGTGTTCTCCCCTGGCCCACAACATGCTACAAGCAACCAAACAAACAAACAAACAACAACAACTTGAAACGCGTTGCACGATTACGTACACGTAGTATTGGTTAAAGCAGGTTTAAAAAAAGCACACGATCAAAGCTGAAACGATTAACGATTAACTAGCAAACGTTTAACGATCAACGACGATTATTGATTATCGATTGCTGTCGCTGTTGTTGTTGTAAACACTTAAAATTTTTATAATTTATTGTATTGTAGCACCAAAAAACACGCGATTTGAGATTTTTTAGACTCGCAACGAATTGTGGCATGCGTTGTTTGTTGTTGTTGCGTCTCGGTTTCGGTTTCAGTTTCGGTCTCGGTTGTTGTCGTCTGCTCTGGGCAACCTCACTTTTCGAACTGATCAAACAGAAAAACGAACGACGGCAACTTCACTCTGCTGCTGCTGCTGTCGTCGCTCTCTTCATGTCTCTCTCTCTGTGTCTCTCTCTTTGTATGTGTGTGTGTGTGTGTGCGTGTAAACGATTATCTGTGTGCTAAGACTTGAATGAACGTGCACACATACACAAAACAGGCAGCGACGTTGACGTCGACGTCGACTGCAACGGCGACAGCGAAAGCGACGCCGACAGCGACTGTGACGTAGGCAGCAACTGTTGCCTGGACTGGTTGCTTGGACTATGAATGAATGAATGAATGTTGTGAGCACGGCGACAGCACAGCATCCATTATGTGTGTGTGTGTGTGTTTGTTTGTGAGTATCTATGTGTGACTGCTTGCAGTTGTTTTTGTTGCTCTTGTTGTTGCTGTTGCTGCTATTGTTGTTGCTGCTGCGGTCTAAGCCCGGCTCGCGTGCTGCGCTTGCCCGTCGCCTGAGGCCTCTGATGCCGTCGCTGGACGACGTCGCGTCGCATCCTTTAGCCCGTTTTTCTGCGCACTCGCTGTGTGTTTATTTTTGCCTCTGCTTTTTTAGTTGTTGCTGCTGTTGTTGTTGCTGTTGTTTTTGTCATTTTTACTACGACCGGAAACTAATTCCTGCCCAGCGACATTGTTGTTGTTGTCGTTTTTGTAGATGTTGCTGTTGTTGTTGTTGTTGCTGCTGTGGGTTTCTTTTTCTTACGTTGTTTGTCGCTTGCTCCGTTGGTTCTTTAATTTCGCGCGCATGCCAAAAAATAAGCAAGAACAAGTAAGAAAACTTTAGACGAGAGTGCTCGACTAGAAGATACCCTGCGACAAGGTTTTTAGATACCAAAACTTGCGTATGCACTCTTAAATAAGTTTGTAACGTCAATATTCCCTTCTTTTTTCATTGGTCCGATGTGAAATTGATTCTCGCATAATCCGCACATCCGCACTTGTTATCGTGCTTAAATTTTCTGAACAGATCCGAGCTTATTTATGTTATAAACATGACAAATCTTAAGGTTATAGCCTTAAAATTGCTCTAGTATTTAGTTTTTTAGAGAGGAAGGCATCAAAAATTAGAAAACTATAATATAAGGTTTATAATTAAAAAATTTGGTGCGTCTAGCTCTAAACATCTTTGAGATCTGTTAATTCAGGAGATATCCTATATTAAAAATTTTAATACAGGGCTAATATATTCAAAATTTAGTACATCTAGCTCTTGACATCTATGGTATTTGTTTGCTCATACAGACAATCATGGCTATATCGATTCGGCTGTTGTTGCTAAACAAGAATATATAACCAAAATGAAAAATAATAATATAATTCGAGTAAATACCAGATTTGGTACATCTAGCTCTCATCATCTCTAAGATCTTTTCTTTTCCTCCTTCTATCTGTTACAAACATTTGCATAAATGTGTTATACCCTCTTCATAGGGTATCAAAACAGCAAAAACAACAAATACAGAACAATAACGACAACAAATCTGAGACTCGTCTTGAGCTTCTTCAGTCTTCAGTCTTCAGTCTTCAGTCTACAGGCTTCAGGTTGAGTGGCCAGTTCAAGCGAAAAGCGCGCGCTTCTCAAGAAAGCGCGCCAATTTTTATGGGCCTAGCGATAAGATTTCATTCGGTTTCCATTTTCATACCCTGACCAGTCTGACCATGGCGAGACACGTTAACTGGAACCTTTATGTGTGGATCAGACGTCTAGAGACTTGTTACCAACCGGCTTAATTCGATAGGGATTCAAATGTCAAATTGCATTGGCAAATTCCATCATTCTTGGCATTCCAATGATTGTCATTGCACATTCAACTCGTAGCGACAACTCACTTCTATTTGAATGAGAATATTTGATCATATCACAGCATTCATTTTTTATTCAAAACTTTTTTTATAAGCAAAAATTTGCATAAAATTTCTTATTTGTAATATTATTATTTACAATATTTTGTCGCATAATTTTATTCATTTTGTTATTCATTAATTCAATCGGTTAATATATTTATCTTTTCGTATTGCTTTGAATGTTCACTGCGGACGGCAGTCCGCGCTAGTGACGAAAGCAGCACGAAGGGTGCGAAGGCGACTAGCATATATACACAGGAAGAATGGAAAATTTGCTATGACTGTCCGATCAGGTCGAGCTATATACCGATCGAAAGGTATCAACTTAACTTACAAATGTGCATACTAAGACTTTTGAAAACTCACCTGGTTCGTGAGATAAACGGGTGTAAGTGGAAGGGGCAAAATTTAAATGATTGGAGCTAGTGGGGCCGTTGGAGCCTTTTGGTCCAATCATTCTAAATTTTGCCCCTTCCACTTACACCCGTTTATCTCACGAACCAGGTGAGTTTTCAAAAGTCTTAGTATGCACATTTGTAAGTTAAGTTGATACCTTTCGATCGGTATATAGCTCGACCTGATCGGACAGTCATAGCAAATTTTCCATTACTTCCTGTGTATATATGCTAGTCGCCTTCGCACCCTTCGTGCTGCTTTCGTCACTCCAGCGCGGACTGCCGTCCGCAGTGAACATTCAAAGCAATACGAAAAGATAATTATG
>JBAMBK010002623.1:0-27007 GCA_037043435.1 Drosophila suboccidentalis | reverse complement strand
GAAATATTTCATACAAATTTAAGTCAAATTCAAGTGAAAGAGATTTCTGTAGCACACCTGAATCATATACAGGCCTGTTCCGGTTTTCACTTTTTACTTTTTAGCATTTAGCAATATGCATTTATTCACTTTGAAATTAGACTAAGTGTTTGAAAATTATCGTTTTTCGCTTTATCCGACTCAAACTCATCAACTCAAAGTGATATCAATCCGCTGAATATCGCCAAAATGGTATTATAGCAGGTTAACGAAATTCAATTCCGACAAATCTTATCGAAAGTGAAATTCGGAACAGGCCTGATATTTTAAAACTAATTTTATATATTTAAAATTTTCGAGTCCATAAATTTCCAAATCAATTAATAATCATCTTATTAAATTGGTTTGTTGATCTTTTTTAGTTAGCATATATATCTATTCTATATATTGTCAAAAGTTCCTAAGCAACCATTGAGTGAATAATATAAAAAAAGAAGAAATAAACTACGATCCTAACCCAATTTAACACAAAACTGGGAACAGAAAATGCTTTTAAGCGTCGTTTGGACTGTCAGTTATTTGATGATTGTCTGCATCGTTTTTCTGCTCCTTTATTTGGTCGTATCCTTTGGTTTTTTTTCTTCGTCACTGCGAACTGACCAAAATATTTGTGGCGTAGTCTCGGATAAACTCACGTATGAAAAACTGTTTGATTTTGGCTACCAAAATTAGAAACAACGGAATCAGGGGTAAGGGTTGACTGTTAATGAGAGAACGGTTTACAAAAAGCAATAATCAATTGACATGAAATGGAGAGTGAACTAAAGCTTATGTATATGTCAGCAGTGCTGACTTTAAATTCGCCACTCGTCACTCCCTCAGCACCAAATGTCGCCTTCAATTTAAGGCCCAAATGAGGCAGAAGATAATGCGCCATTGTTTAGCATTTGTGGCCAACCAGTTAACCCACTTCTCACCCTCTCTCTCTCTCTCTGTGTTTCACTGCCTGCCTCTGGTCTTGGCCTAGCTGTTGATTATTATAGCTATTATGGCTATGATAATGTTTGGCATGCCATCAGCATCTCGGCGAACATTCAACACGTGCCCAACAACAAGGACCACAAGGACAATGACGATTACGACGATGTCTCGGCCTCAACTTCAACTTGACAGCCAAATTAACGCGGTCGCTGCATTTTCAACTTGGTTAGATAAGTTTCAAATATCAATATATGTTTAATACATATATATACATTAGATATTTATAACTATGACCAGTTGTAGGTCAAAGTGTTTTGAGTCCACGATTGGCTAATATATAATTAAAGCTCGCTGTGTTAACTTGGCTTTCTTGCCCTTAATTTGTGCATTCGAAGGAGGAAAATTCTCATTGTTCAGGTTGAAATTTGTTGATTGCATTAATATATTCGCATCCTGCCGATGTCCAATTGCTATTCTGCGATAATTAGGTTAATGAATATGCTCTGTGGTTAGTGGCCAAGTCAATTGATATGTTAGCATAATGTAATGAACTTATCACTTGCTTACGATTGATTTAAAGTTGAGAGTGTTCATTTTATTAGCTATCACAGAATGATATGTGCACTATAATTATGTTTTGTATTTATATTCAATCAATAGAAAGTATACTAACTGTTTCAAAGGTACGTAATTATGATTATTAGGTCAGCTTTAAACCAGCCTTGGAAATGTCATTGTAATTGGAATTTTATTGCCGTACCATCGTGTCGAAGTTGTTAATAATTCAAAACTCATTGAGCTTTTAGTTCAAAGTTCACGATTCAAACACTTATTGTTTGGAGTTGGAAACAAAGCAATACTATTCGGTGAAAACTGGTTTGAAATAATACTAATGGAAATAATATGGACTTTTGGAACGAATTTTTTAATTATGCTTAAGGAAAATATATACATATATGTATATTTTTATGAAAAGCCTAAAAAATAATTTGTAGATCAATTAAAATTATTCATGAAACTTGGCTAAATAACAAGTCAAATTAGTTGATAGTTAAATTGATGAAGGCTCCAAAAGTTTTTAATTATTTTGACTATAATAATTTAACACAATGTTTTTTATACCTATCCCAGGACATTTAAAAATAAATTAAATAAGTGTTAATTCTTAAATTGATCAGACACAAGACTGGCAATTTCAAATCATTTAAATAAATTAAAAATCTTCCAAAAAATGTATGAAGTAATTTCAAATAAAAATGCAGGGAAATTAGTTGTAGGAAATCTAAAGACTATTTCATCAAAAATGCATAAATGCGAACACAAAAACGTGAAATAAAATAAAATTAATGCAATATTTATAAAGCGCATAAACTAAAGCAAAAATTGCATGGAATGAAAAAAATATTATATGTAAAATAAATAATGTATAAAATATTTATATAAATTGCAAAAATGCGCAGTCCAGCGAAATAAAGAAATAGGAAAAAAGAGTAAAATGCGCAGTCGCCTCTATTTTGAAAATGTCAGCATGGAACACACGCACACCTCTACATCCTCCTTCATACGTACATACATTCCTACATCCCGTACCCCCGCCAAAATATACCTATATACGGGTATATAAAACGATGCATGTATAAAATGTCAGACGATTTGTTTTTGTGTTTTTCGTATTTTTTTTTGGTTGCAAGCTTTCAAAACTAATGCAAAAACAAATGGTTAGTAATATGGACAAAAAAATAGGTACACATGCGACAAGCCCAAGGGGATTCAGCGAGGAAGGGGGCTACTCTGGTGGGGTTAAGGGTCACGCTGACCTCAAAATGCAGCAGGAAGTGCAACAACTGCAACTGCAGCCAATTCAATTAAAAATCTGCCACTTAAGCTTAAATAGTATGAGTATCAAGGGGGTGACATCGGGTGCAGGTGAAGGGGCTAGAGTTTGGGACCACATGGAATGGTACCGCAATCAGGCATGGCAAAATATATAATCTATTACCTAACGCGAAACGCAATTATGCTAAAGTTAATACCATACATGAATTTTTCTTACGATCGTTTTATATTTAGAAATCATTTGATTCAAAATCAGTTATAGTTTAATTAGTTGCTCATTTCTGTTGTACTTATGGTTTTAATTATGGTGGTAGCTGAAATAAATTAAAATTCCCTTTGAACACACACTTTTAATTTGAATGTTTCAGCCCTGGTCTGGTCTGTCAGTGCACTGCAGCTTAACAGCAAACTAAATAGCAAAAATACACACACACACAATCGGATACATGCAACTGCAACTGCATATATGCACCTCTCTCACACACATACCCATACTCACACACACACATACCCTTACACACTTTTGTAGTACATAGAACATTTTATTTGAATTTATTTTTCGTTATTTTTTTTGAATGCATTTTGTCTATTTTTTGCGCTTGACCGAATGCAGCGACAACTACAACAACCCTCAAACTGTGTGTGTGTGTGTGTGTGTGTGTGTCTATGTGTGGGTGTGTGTTTATAATAAATAATAAAGTACAACATACACGCATATACATGGCACACACACACACACCCACCCACCAGCTCCATTGTTGTTGGTGGAACAACAAAAAATTCTGTTGAATTTTGCGCACATTTTACGCCTGATCGAAATGTTTTGCACCCGCGAAAAGCCCATGGAAAAAAGTCAAAAGACACCCACACAATCATACCCACAGCCCTAAAATCCCTCAGCGCCACTTTGGGCCCACTCAAAAGCGTCTACACACTATTTTTATTGTGCCCAATGTTTTTTCTGCTTTGACGCGTGCACCAAAAATTGGCAACGGTTTACGGTTTGAACACTGCCCCCAAAGTATAGAGGGGGCTGCCGCGGAGGAGGGTCGGCTATGGCCATGGTTATGACTATGGCATGATGGCTCATAGTTGGCCTCTATTCCTATTGGTTGCATTTGTTTGCTTTGCGCTTCAGATGAGTTGTGAGTTTATTGAGGTAGGTTAAGCAAGTGGAAATCAGAAAATACAACCAGAATATAGTAGGTATATAATATGAGCTTTTCCTCATTTGAGGGGATATATATACTTATAATATGTTACATACGGTTATAGCCTGCGGCCATGCGTGTAGTCTATAGTCAGAAATTAGGAGTGTCCAATGATATTGCTTTGAGTGAAGAACTGAAAACCTAGATTAGTTCGTATCATGAACGGATTAAGGAAATTCCTTTATTGGTATATAATTTTTGAATTTGGATTGTTATTAAGTAATAATAAACTAGCATATGTATATACAGTTTTGCCTATTTAATCATATTAATTTTAATTCCTGGAGAGAATATTCATCGAAATATTTATCCTATTAAATTGATTTTTTCAAAGTGTACGATTTACTTATATATCAACACTTGATAAGTTTGGACACTAAAAAGATCTCGATATCATGTAATAAAAAATAATAATATTTATATATTATATTGAAAGTATACTTAATAGCTGATTATTGTAAAATTCTAACGATAATCAGATTAATTACCAGTTCCCAATAATATGATATAATATGATATTGTTGTAGGTAAGAATAAAACAATTTATATATATCTGAAATAAGCATATCTAAATCATTGCTTTATATTTTGCAACTAATCATAACTGCTAAGCTTTGTGCAAAGTACAATGAACTCGAGGAACTGGTCATTAGTCTAAGCTGACAACTCCTCTTAACTTTTTCCTCACTCTGCTACTGAGCCTTTTCATCCTTGAACACACTTTTCTTATTTAAATATTATAAGTTTGGGAGTTTTCCTCCATTCTCAACTCGTATGTACATTTCAACGACTCAGGAAACATATCATATTATTTGCTTATTTGCCGATATGTAGACGTCAAATGTGCATCTTTAAGTAGGAGCTGTAGGGGCCGTCTCTTTTTGATGCTGAAAACTTAATGCAGAGAACAGTGCCTGCAAAAGTATACAATCAATGACCAATCAAAAGTTGCACAATTAGTCTAGGCTGAGAAATGAAAGAAGGTGGCTACTTAGAGGCAAAGTGTACTTTAATAAACACATATTAAAATTTTAGTTATTCATGTAAGTCTCAGGCGGGTTGACAAAAGCCAAGCACGAAAATTGCAAAATATATTCGAGCCGACAATTTAATATATGTATATAATCACATCCCACTCTGCATAGTGTGGGCTTATATAGTTGCCCAACATAGAGAGAGGAAATTAAATGCACATAGGCTCGACTGCAATTTCTCACATATTTGTACAAAATTTTAAGAAAATGCAGCAGCAACAAATTTTGTCCAAAAGACATTGCAATGGACGGTGGCAACAAGTGCGAGTGAGAGACAGCTGCAATGTTAGAGCAGTGCAGCCTGTTGCTTCCTCAAATCTTAAGAAATTGCACAAGAAGTCGATGCAGTTGCAGTTTACAGTTTGCATTCTGCATTCTGTGGGCGGGAGGCGTTAGCCAGCCTACTGTGCGTATGCGTAATGTGTTCGGTAGGCGCCCAAAACTATTCAAAAGTTTGTGCAAAGTGCTCGGCCTCGCTTCTGGCTGCCGAACTGACCTGCCGAGCAGCTCGACATGCACCTCAAGTGGCCTGAGAGGGGGAAATTGGTCTGTTTACTTGACATTAAGTGCATGGAAAACTTATTATTGCAGACTCTGACAAGCACAAAAAACAACAACAACAACATTCACTACGGTATAAATACACATACATAGATACATACACATATCTATTTATATAGATATATAACGATTTTTGGTCATACTCAGACAATGAGCAGTCTTTGTGTGTGTGTGCGTGTGTGTGAGTAAACTGCAGATTTTCATTAAATTTTAAGATGCTTCAGCAGGCGATGCCTGTAAGTATGCAATGCATTTTTGTTGTGTATGCACTGGAGGGTGTCTTATATATATCTTTATATATAAACATATATATATCTATCCTGGCATTGGTCAAAGGCCCAAGAAAACTCACACTTTTGCATTTGATTTTGCCATTGCAAGCATCATAAATTTCGATGGGGCAAGCCCAAGAAATGCATTCATGAGGACTGAGCAGTGGAATGGGGAAGGGACGGGGGATAAGGGTGGTAGGGGTTGGAGTTGGGGTTGGGGGTTGAGTGGTGAAATGCATTTTGTAATCACAGCATGTTGATTGCAACTGAGACGAGAGGAAGGGCAGTTGAGTTTGTCTCGCCTTTCAAATAGCCGTGCGTAGGGGTTGAAGTCAACTTACTCGTAGTACTCCCCGCCTACACCCCCGACTCATTCCTTGTCGCACTCGCCCCTGCACTGTCGACACAGCTGTTGATGCTCTGTCCTCTTCCTTGTCGTCTTTAATGCATTATTTTGTGTGGCAACACTCAGCGGTAATAACCCGAAGATAAAACCTCTCCTTTCCACCCAGGGGTGTGAGTGTAAATGTGTCCAAGGGACAACATGACAACGTCTTTGCTGTGGCATTTTCGGGCCACAGATTGTGTTTTTGGGCATGTGCAGCTGTTGTGTTTCTGTGTGTGTTGTGTTCTAAACAGGCTTGATTAAAATTGATTGAAGCAAATAAATGAAATTGGATTTTTATAATCATTTAAAGGCGACTGAAACTATTGTAAAAGAAATCAAGCGAACATTTTCGTTGAGAGGTTTCTAATTACTCGTTGGCAATTGAAACAAGTCTCTAATGGGCTGGACCTTCAGCTTATCAGCTGCACGATAATGTCACGGCTTGGATAAGCTCGCAGGGAGACAAGTCGCAACACCTAAGAGCAAGCTAAAGCCTGTTAACTGGCTTGCAGGATGCAGGAAAGAACTTTAAGGAGAGAGAAGGGGATGCAGATGAAGTTACAGTTGCGCAAAAAGCATTTGGACATAATATTGTAAGACATGGTCCTCTTAGAAGCTTGAGTTTGTCCGGCAGCACACAGGACACAGACAGGATAGCATAGGACAGGACAAGACTGGGCTGGACACATGCGCTATGTTTGTAGCAATGGCGGCACCTAAAGCCCATCAAATCTAATCTCCTAGCGACTGCTGACGCCCTGGACCGCACGTCGGTTGCTAGGACCCCAAGCAGCCAAGCAGGACCTGCCCGCCCCCATCCTGTTGCCTCTTAGCGCCAAAAATGAAACGGACATCTTTTGCCCTCGCGCAGAACGAAAATTGATGACCGACCAGGGCAGCTGGCGAGGGTTGGACTAGTCCAAACCGTGCAGGTTCAGGAAAAGGCGTGGGGGGAGGAGGTTGCAGGTTGGGGTTAGAGTTGGTCATTGGCGCGGCAGCCAAAAGAAGTAATTCATCTTATTTCTTTTTTTTTGCACGTTTCTCTTGGCTTTTTTTCTTTTGTGACTGCTCAAGACGCCCACATGAGTCAGTGGCTGCCAAGGATACGCCAAAAAGGATAATGAAAGCAGCAGCAAAAGCAAAAGTTTGCAAAAAAAAAAGGCAAGGCATAGAGCACAAGTAGAAGGACCCAGGACCCAGGGCCCAAGACCCAAGCGTTGAACTTAAGTGAACTCAAACAAAAGGCGCAGGCGGTGAGCGCTGCCCCCTCAGAGTCTTTTTGCAAAAGAGAAACGAAGGAGAACGCAGGCTTCAGGACTCAGGACCCCCGTCGGCTGCCTTCCTTACGTATCACACACACACACACACATGGACAGTGAGAGTCTAACACTGCTGGCTGCCTCCAGGCATCATTACATCAAATGTCCTTCGCATTTCAGCAAAACAACAAGATGGCGCTGCTCAGGACGAAAGGGCAGCCAAAGAAAACCCCAAAAGCAAAGGAGCTGGGGTTAGTCGCATTGAAAGCCAGCAGCGCGGGCAAAAGGGGGAACTTGGCGCCCGACAAATGTCGAAAGGACTGCGCTGGAGTAGGAAGAGCTGACGGTAGGAGGAGCAGTAGGAACTCGTGCAGAAGCAGGAGCAGAAGAAGGAGCAGAAGAAGGAGCAGGAGCAGGAGGACTAGCTCATTGGCGCAAGCAATAAACGTTAAATTTTTTTCTTGCTGCTGCAGCATAATGGCCAAGGCAACGGGACAGGACCATCAGCCAGTCGATGGAGCAGCATCTGCGGCAAGAGTCATGCCAGGAAGGAGTCTTGTGAGCGGACTAACGTCTGACGTGCAATAAAAGACCAAAAATCCTTTTCCATTGCGCTAAGCTTGGAAAATGTTATGTGAACGAAAGAAGGAGGTAAAGAGAAGGGAATGAAAGCGATGAGGAGGGAGAAGAGAAAGCTGGCTAAGAGGGGCTAAAGCAATCGCAAAAATGTTTGGTAGCAGCCACCAAAGCAAAAGTTTTGGTAAGGCGTGAGACAAGCGCCAGAGTTAGTCAGAGTCTGTGAAGGCGTCGGACGAGGGATGGCTGAGAGCATAAAAATAATCGTCATAAAAGAAATGGGTTGGTTGGGTGATGCCATTGAATGGCTGCTGTGGGAGCGGTGGAAGCAGCTGAGATGCTGGTTCAAGCCAGAAAATAAGGTTATGGTCTCAAAGACTGATAACAGGAAGATAAAACGATTAGGTATATATTGATGAGTCCCAAGGAATTGCTATCGATAAATACTTATGACAAGCTTTGTTTGATTGTGGCAAATGGATTCTTAATTAAATATTGGTTTTTGATGGAAACTTGGAGAGTTTTTTACTTTTAGGGCTGCCAAGATACCTTCATTTATCGTCGACGATCACTGATGATGAAGGTTGTTCCTAGACTACAACTCCTAGTGTAACAACTCTCTAAATTCCATAATATTTTGAATTTGCATTTCAAGACGAACTTTCTAACCGTTCCCCCATTAACCCTGTATAATATCAGGCTACCTCCTTGGGGCTACATGCTGACTAACCCTATGGTAACAGCTACACACATACATGAAGACTCCTTTCAGGTAACGCGTTTTATGTTTTCCACGGCACTTGACGTCCATCAACTGACAGTTTGGGCCATTGGCAAGGGAACCTGCGTGTTTGGGGCTTGGTCAGAGTCGTATAATGTAATATGTGTACATGTATGCGCCATATGACTGAAATTTAGAATGAGAAGGTTTGCTTTTTAGAGCGTTCGCTAGTTAGTTATTAGAACTGTCCGCTTGAACTGGCCGCAGGTTCCCACATAAACCAAATGCTTGGGTTGCCTTCTACATTCGCTGGGGGTTGTTGGCACATAAATTCCATTTATATATTTTTACTTCTGGCATGCCGGAACGAACTCCCAAACTTTGCACGACCGACAGCCGCGCCCCAGAGGCAACAACGCCCCTTGGGTTGTGGCAATGGGGCAGGCGAATGAAGGCAGGGGACAGAGGGCAGGGGACAGCACACATGAGCTAAGCCACAATTTGATATGTCCATTGTGTCTTATCAGGCGACATGGTTACCGCAGCGAACCCTCCAGGCGAATGCTCCAGCCAAGGGTCTAACTCAAACTAACACATGCCAGAATGACTTCCACCCTATCTCCTCCTCTCCTCCCCCCCCTCCGCTCCTCGCTTTTCCTTAGCACTCCTCCCAGAGTCCCTGGGCATATCCATTGGCCTTGCCCAAATAAAACCTCCATCTATCCACAGCGAACCCAAAAACGAGAAACGCGCGAGCTCGTCAGTCAGTTTCAATCCCAATCCCAATTCCAATCCCAAGCCCAAGCACTATATACCCATTACGAAGGGCGAGCCAACCCAGGACACATCAGACGCTGCCCTGGCTCATTCGTCTAGCTTGGCACGCCGCCTTTTTTTCCACAGAAACCCCCAGTAAACCCCACACTCTAACTTTATTTCCTGTTCAACAAATGCCAAGAAAAACTTTTTTTCGACGTTGTTGCCCCATTCCGCCATTCCCCACGTTCTTCGGTTCCCATCATCATTGTCGTTCTTATCCTTCGTCCTCGTCCTCGTCGTCGCAGTCGTCGTCCTCGTTGTTGAATTTGAAACGTTGTTGCGCCAAGGAGTGGGAGTATATGTGGGGGTCCGGTCGTCGCGCCACATGCCAGCCAAAGGCAAGGCAAAGGCAAAGGCAACACATTTGAAGAGGGTCGCTCACATTGGCACACATTGCCGCTGCTTGAGTGGATGTAGAGCAGGAGATGATGGAGAAACGTGAATGGGAATGGGAACGGGAATGGGAACGGAACGGGGCAAGCAAAGGGAAACTAAAATGAAAGAAATCCGCCTCACTGGGCGGGTTCGGGTATCTTGGTTAGGGGGTTGGCGCTGGGGCTGAGGGTATTAGATGGGGTGTTGGGTGGCTTGGTACATGTGTGTGCTCTGTCTCCTAGCTAAAGAGCTACGTTTGGCCCTGGGCTTAGCCCCTTTGGCTTGGGTTCTCTTTCTGTTTCTGTTTCTGTTTCTGGTACTGGGTCTGTTTCTGGACGACGCCATGCTGCCTGTCTGCTCGTTTGTTCTTCGATTTAATGAAGGATATGCCGCATGCTTTGCCGCACCCCAGAAAGCTGGTCCGATCCCTTACGTTATTTTCCCCTAACTTTCTTTTTATATTTCATAACTTTTTATTCGCGCTGCTGCAAAATGGGCTAGCAAAAAGTTTACTTTTGGGTCTACTTCTACTTGCAAAAAGAAAAAAAATATAATGCCGGGTAGAAGGGCTGATCCACCCTTCTCCACACTCTTTTCATTTCGATTTGATGCCCCATTGCAAGGGTTCTTTCCTGCTCATCAAGTGCCTTGACTGCTGTTTTGCATAATATGAAAGGTTTGGGCTTCAAGCACACATAAAGGACCGCACACACACCTTGAAGTGGGAGGTGCTCGGAGGGTAGTTGGATTGCTCCATAAGATGCCAAAGTTATAGCTTCAAAGCAACTGAAAAAATGTAAGCTCTGCTCGAGCTAAACGACGAAAAAGAGCTGGTGCTTGGACTAGGAAAGTTGAGTGAAGTTCACTCAAAAAGCGACTTCGTTTGAGGTGACAGTTCAAATACCACGATGAAATAAACCAGCAACTCTTGCTCAATGTTTGTCATTCATAATTCTACCCCAGGCTATTTGCCACTTCAATAGAAAGGCAATAGCAATATGAGTTTAGTTACCAATTATAGTCTTTCAGATACAATGTACGACTAGTCCCAACGATTCGGTTAGTAATCACCCCTCGTACAGAGTGGCCAATAAAATCGAAATCAACTTGCCCGAATCCCCTCTCCATATTGTCCAAAAGTAATTAGATTCAAGGTTATTACATAAGCGGAAACGAGCGACCAAAATTGGAACCACTGTACAAACATGAGTGGGATCCCCACTCGATTTCTGCAGCCCCTCAGACTTTGAGCATTTTTATTTTATATTTCGGCACGAAAATATGAAACAAAGTAGGAAAGTTGTGCCGGGGGTTGGTGATGTCGTCCAATCCGTCCTCATTCTCATACTTCTCCTCATTCTCCTCCTCCCACTATTCGCCTTCGTCCTCCCGTTGTCGTCGCAGGCAACAAATTAAATGTTGAAAATAATACAAAGATGTCCTTCCAGGCGGCGTTAACGACACTGGCGACGACGACGACGAGGACGACAACGACAACGCAGGCAACACTGGAGACTCAAGCTCAGTTTACGCTTTACGTGGAGGATTATGGTACAACATCAAGTTCTGTTAGAGTATTAGAGTGGAGCTGGAGCTGCCCCCTGGCTCTGGCCAGGGCACCAGTGTCGCCGTCAAGGCAACCAGGCGCAAAAACCTTCAAGACCACCAAGTTTCTCAGCCTCCCACCGGTTGTGGGGTTGCTGCGATGTGAGATGAAGTCTGATGATGATGATGAGCAAGAACAGAGCGAAAAAAATATATATACGTCTTCCACACTCTTCTACTCTTGTCGGGGTGCTCCTAATCAAAAATAAATTTCGCTTTTCGAAGTGAGTCTCAGCAAAAAAAAAAATAAATAAAAAAAGATTGAATTAGTCGAAATGGTTCGAATAGAAAATACCCTTTTCTTCATTTGAATTCAGCTTGATATGGAAAATTAGGAATTACCAATTCAACAAATTCACATGTTATTACAACAATTTCAAAACATTTTCACATATAATTTCACATGGTTATACCCTTTTCGTTTTGAGTACAAAGAGTATAAAAAGGGCACCCAATGTCGCTTTTTTTCGTTTGGAATTTTCATTTTGGGTCGGAAAATGTGTCTGATTTGCATTTGCGTGAGGGACAGGGATGTAGATGAGAATGGGAATGGGAAGGGAAATGGGATACGGGACGTGAGTAATGGGATGGGGTTGAGTACGGGTACAGAGACCGTTTGTGAAAAGGGTTTGGCATTGCGCTCTCGGAATTAGGATTAGACGACGACGCTAGCCAAAGGGGTGACAAAGTGATTAAAAATTGAGGCAAGACAACGTGGTACAAAGCAACCTTCTGGGGTTGGGCTGCAAAAGGAGCCCCAAGATGTGCCGAGGTTTGTGCAGGTGAAATGGTCGGGGCTAACGACTCTATAAGGGTTGTTCTCACTCAAGTCTTTCTCTTGTCTCTATCTGTATGCTTATTTTAATTTCAGTTAATTGTGTTTTCCATTTAAGCAAAACATTAGAGAATTTGATGGAAATAATGTCAGAAAAGCGGTGAAAATTTCCAACAAAGGGGTTGAGTCTAGTTATTCCTAAGGAGGGTGGCATATAAAGGGTTGCATATAGCGACTGATGTTTCTTAAGTTTGTTTTGAGTATTGCTTGGTCATGAAAGTGAGCTGGATGACAGATAGCCAAAATTATAGGGTAGAGATTGTAAATTGTGGTCAAAATGTAAAGAAAAAGCTTAAAAGTGTTGTGAAAAACATCGCCAAGATATGGAGAAAACTATTATTAAAGAGTTTTATTAAACTTAATGTGAGCTCGAACCCCAGGATATATAAATTTTAGGAACTAAACACCAAATTGTGCTTAGGAGAGATAATGACAACAAATCCGAAAAAAGTTTTGAAATTTCCCGTGTTTTGCCTTATTACGAATGTATTTAGTTCACTGTACATTAAATTATTTTGCAACAATAATGTGGTACGAATGACGATTTACGCATCATAATATCTTGGTTATGGTTGGCAATCAGATTCGCGCTTATACACGTAGATTGATCATAAAAATCTCTCATATTTAAAGTTAATTGAAATCAAGTTAATGCGTTTAATTGAATGAGCGCTGTTGCATATGTCGACGGGCGGGTTGTCAGCTAAAATCATGCACTGGAATGCAATGAAAACATTGATAAAAAAATTTAAAATAATACCAATACCAATGCATGTTACGCATACACGCGCATAATTACTCACACACAGCAGGCAGTCGGAATGAGAGGAGGAGTTGTGTCGGTGGGTCCAATTGCATATTTATATGTGGACAATTATATACACGGACTCAAACCAAATACTAACACACACGTGCATATGTATGTGAGCCCCAACCTCAAGCCAGTTCCGGAATGAACCCGCACACGCCCTCACATAAAATGTATGTATTGAAAATCATAATGATGGCGATGCATCATCGTAGAACAATGCGAACTGTGGCACCGACACGCACACAATATCCAGGATGGCCCCCTGTTCCCCTTCCCTTTTCTCTTCTCTACAGTTAGAGGCGAGGGAGGGGGTCAGCTTAGGGCTTTTCTCATCAATGACTTGACCAGACAATCGATGCTGCTGCTGATGTTGCTGTTGCTGTTGCTGTGGATGAGCTGAGCTTTGGGTTTAGTTTTTGGCTTGGATATGTGTGTGTGTGTGTGGGCTTTGCTGCCGGCCTGTGGCAAGTGCGACACCTATACCACGCTGCATATACATGAACGTAGAGAGTAAGATAAGGAGTTAAGTTGCACCTTTATTATACTTGGCATGTCCTTATAATTATTTCAACAAAGGCCAGCCCAAACGACAGAGACAGAGCATTTGCTCTTAAAAATTGTCAAGCCCAAACTTCTGTTAGTTTGTCTTTCTTGTTATAATTATTATTATGAACTCAGACTCCAACTCAGTCTGTCTTCTCTGGGACGCCCACGTCTTGGAGGCCTAAAAGTATGCAACGTTATCGATTTACACCAGTTGTAGTTCTCTATTCGTCTCGCTCTAACGCACGCCTTGGACTTGCAGCATATTCATTTTTCTTAAGACGCATTTTGATTAAAATTTTGACCAACACACACAACACACATACACATACACACCCGCACACCAACACACTTATACACATGCTCTTTCTCTGTTGGATCTTTGTGGATTTTTCGTGCGTGTAAGGCTTAGAAGGGGTTAGTTGAGGTTTCCACCTTGGGGACTTTGGCTGCCATGAAAAGGGGAAATGTCTTAAGAAATTGCATTTTCTTGTTGCAACCACTCAACGGAGTGAATTCGAAGCCAGTTTTATACATAAATGAGCAATTTACTTTGGCATTTGATAGCTGCCTTCTAACATTTTCAGATTAATTTATATTTCAGTTGGTTATTTATTTATTCTATTTTGCTGCTGTTGTTGTTGTTGTTGGACTCTCTTTGCTACTGTCTGTAGAAGAAATTTTAATTATAGTTAAATGCATAATGGCGAAATTTCGAGAATATTATGATTTGCTTGTGTTGATTGTAAGACACGCCCACAAATCGAAAATAAATACAAATTAAAAGCTGTAGACTTTTATTTAGTAGTCTTGAAGTGTCCTAAATTTTATCACATTCGGATAATGAGCTCAAAAGATATCCAAAAAAAACTTTTACTCAGAATAAAGAAGAGAACACAAACAAATTCGAAATTCCGGGAAAAAATCAATCCGATACGGTGTCAGAAATTCGAAAATATTTTGACTATCGGGGCTTTATTAGAAATCAAATGCTTCAGTCTTTTTTGACTATTTTAATGCATATTAGTTGCTGTTATTTGCACATATTGAATACATTTAACAATAATATCCTGAATAAATAATTTAAAATGCATGCTAAAATCAAGTGTTTTAAACTTGAATTTTACAATGATTTTTTTTCTGTGTAATAAGATTGCGGCGTGTTCATATGTATATATATATATGTATATGTCCTTTATATTTTATATGTGTGTGTAATATATTATTAGCCTCTCTCTATCTCTATCTCTCTATCTCTCTCACTCACTCTCTCCCTCTCTCTCTCTCTCTCTAGAGATTTTGTTTTTATATATATTTACCCTTAAAAGGGATTGAAAATTATTTCAAGCGTTTATAATATGGAATAATCTTAGGGAACTTTGACTTCTACTATTTATTATCTTAAGCAAATTAAACTTTTTCAAGTAGATTGCACTAAAATTAAGTATTACATTGAGTTTTATTTAGTTTAGTTTCCAAATTATTAGGCCATGTATTGTATTCTGGGTATTGCAATTATAATTAAATGAATCTTTATAGAAAAAATTGTCGTTGCATATAAACATACTCACGTAGAAACTCATACATACACACCCACACACTTGCATTATGGCTGACTCGAGCAGTTGACACCCAAAAACCTAAAACCCAAAACTTGGAGACCCGACTCAACAAAACCTCAACCACAACTTGCTGCACTTTCTTCGCAAACATATATCGGTCTCTCTCGCACCAGCACCTTTTCTGTATGTGTGTGTGCACTAATAAGAAATTTCCAAGTTAAATCTCTCGCTCTAACATGACAGTCGACTCTTTCTAGAGAAAATGCAAAAATGTGCATTAGAAAAGCCCAAGAAAAGCCCCCGAAAAGTTGCTGAGCTGCAGCTGCATGTGGCTCAATTTATATATATATATATATATAAATGTATGTACATGTGTGTGTGTGTGTGAGAGAGGGCTGCACATGTGTTTGTGTGGTCAGCTTCTTAAAATGCAAGCAAACGCACACAAACGCACAGACCCAAAAATTCTTCGGGTAAAAGTAATGCAAGCATTACACACACATGAATCAATCTCTATATATGTGCATATATGGGTGTGTGTGTGTGTGTGTGTGCTTGTGGTTACACCCACTCTCCAAAGCACACACAGACATGCATGTTGTGCTGACGTATGAGGACTCTTTGGTCAGTTTTCTTGCAAGAAAATCTAATCAACACACACAACAGTCGGGGTCGAGGCAAATGTTACGTATACGCAACGTTGGACGAATGAAGTTTTGTGCATAATTCGTTTCTAAGGGTTTAGGGGGTAATTTCTCCCAAGAGGGTGACTTGAATGTACATTTATACATACATACATACATATATGAATGCTTTTAATTTGTACAGTACACATACACAAACAAACAAAAGACACCTTACGTGCTGAATTTTCAAGAAAATTCAACATACACAGTGCACAAATTGGAGCCTGGGTAAATCTTGGGGCCGCTTGTGCGCCTTTTGGACATAACTACGACTGTGCCTGTAAAATGTCCTTCTATCTTATCTTTTTACTTGAAAGCCTCCACCTGCCACACGGCACCAGGAAAGGATTCCACAGATCAAAGGCTGGTACAGTGGCATCCACTGAGTCCTGAGTACTGAGCTTCTGCTTTACGCATGCATAATCAATGCATTTCTTCCACACAAAACACAGGTACAGAATGTGTGATAGAGCAAGAAAAAGAGAGGGTGAGTGAGAGAGACTGAGAAACAGTCACATAGTGCAAAGAAGATAGAAATACTGTCACTGGTCTAAATTAGTTGGAAAATATAATTCAAGCATTTGCCAAATATGTTTGCTGACCAGAAACTTTTTGACTCAAACCTTTGCGGAATCGATTGAATTTGGAGCCAAGAATTGACGGAGCCTTTATGGCATATCCCAGCAATCACTAGAAAACTGCCTAACGAAACAAGTTCTTTTAGTATTCGTCATTGACGAAGGTCAAAAATGCTGAGCTCCATAATATCCATTATACTGAATGCTTTAGCAAACTAATAGTGCAATTATAATTCTATTTTCTGAGCGAGTACTGTAGTCATGAAATAACAAACGATATTAATTACAATTTTTATCTTATAATAAAATGCGAAAAGGGATCAGACCCATAGATTGTAATCCTACAAAATTCTAATATGAGCTCCCAAAATTGATCGTTGCGATATTCGTAGTTCTAATCTATCAAACACTTTATTTAATCTATCAAACACTTTATTTTATTGTTAGTCAACTGTATTATTTCATCATAATAATTTATTTAATATAATGACGTCTTTTAATAATATGGTATGTGCAAAACTTCTTCAAAGCTCGCGAAAAAAAATTTAAATTTGTATCCTCGATATACATAAATAAATGCATTTAAAAATATCAAATTCAAATATCAAAATTTCTTAAGCATCCTAAATTAACATATTTTCGAAAATATTTTCGGCGAGCACGCCACAATTCATAGCTCCAAGAGCGTCGGCAGCTCTACAAGCAGGGGGGGGCCAAAATATGTTTTTCCACGTTTTTACATTCACTTTGGTTGGATTTCGGAAGCTACATAATGTAAAATTATGAATATAGGGGGAGGCAATGGCCCCCTCCCTGCCCCCGCCTGCCGACGCCCTTGCATAGTTCCAAGTGAGTTAAGCATCTGGTATAAGCGAAAAGAATATTTCAACACTCCGCCCAAACCCTTTGCAGGACGCAATCAATTAAAATCAATCACAATGCAATCAATCGGCGTATCTATTACAACAATAGGAGGAATGATGTGAGGAGCAGACATATTACGAGTACAAAAACTCACCTCACGACACTCTACACAAATTTTAAATCAAAATATGTATGTCTGTCGCAAAAAGAAATGGGATTAAAATCAAAAATCATAAGAGAGGTTCGTGGGAAGGAGAAATTTGGAAGTTTTTGCTTCCGTTTTCTGTTCCAGTTTTCAATTGATTTCGCAAAAGTCGTAAATTCCTTCAGCTACGAGGCGGGCAACTTTCGCTTGTCGTTGGTTTCAGTTGTTTTGTTTTGCTTTTTAACGCGTTGTTTTTGTTTTGTGTTGTAAAAAGTGTTAAAAGTAAAAGGCGAAACTCTCATAATGTTATTCAAAGCGTGTAAATCTGTGTGAGTGTGTGTATGTGTAACGATACAATGAAAGGCTGTTGTAGTTGAGACCGACGCGAGTTGCTGTTGCTATTTCTCTGCCTCTGTCTCTGTCTCGTTCTCGTTCTCTTGCTCTTGCTCTTTCTCTGGCATGGCCTCTCGTCTCGTCTCGCCATGCCTCGTGTTTGTTTATTTGCATTTCCGCTTGAGTTGCAGGTCTCTCTGTGTGCGCGTGAGTGTCTGTGTGCGTGTGTGTGAGTGTGTGTGTGTTTGGCAGACTCAACAGGTTGTTGTCTCTGACTCGTCTGTTCTTGTTGTTGCTGACATTGTCACTGAATATTTTTTGCTCGTTTTCTAGTTTGTCTTTATTTTTATTTTTTGTTGCTTCCAAATACTTTTGCCAGCGCAATTCTTTACGTGTGTGCGTGTGTAATATCATCATCATCATTATCATCATCATCATCATCATCTCCGCATTCACAACAACATTGTCTTCTTCTCTTTGAACTCTCACGACGACATGAAACATTTCGCTACGCTCTCAGAACGTCGACGTCAGCGTTGACGTCTGCGTCGGCGTCTGCGTCAGTGTTTACGTCGACGCTGTCGTTGGCGTCGTTTTGTTTTGTTTGTTCGCCTTTTATTTGTTTATTTGTTTGTTTTGCTTCAATTTTTTTGCGGCGCCTTACTTCTTGCCCTTCTGTGCATGATTTCTTCGTTTACTTTTTGCACTTTTATATGGCCAAACTCAAGTTTCTCTCTTTCTCTGCCTCTCCCTCTCCCTCTCCTCTCGGTGCAAAAAATATTTTCGCCAAGGACGTTAATTGTTTTGCTTCTATTTTTTATTCAACTCGTTTGGTGTGTGCAGAGCGGAGAGAGGAGATAGGAAGGAGGCTGACCGGGGAAGTCCTAGAGAGAATATGTGTGTCTTTTGACTTTTATTTTGTACCTTTTTTATTATGCTCTGTTTTTTATTGCCGCTTCAATTTGCGTGCACTTTGCGGTTGTTGTTTTTGTTGTTCTTGATGTTGTTGTTGTTGTCGTTGTCGTGCGTGTCCTTGCTGGCTGTTTATTTTGATTTCTTTATTTCTTTTACACTTTTACACTCTCCTTTCTCCATCTTCATTTTTTATAAACGAACTCTTCACTTTGTCATAAGTGGCGTTTAATTTATCAATTTGTGTTTGCCAAAGGAATTCATTATCTGCCAGCTCCTTTGGTCTCTGTCTTCCTTTCTTTGTATGTACATATGTATGTACATCTGTGTCATCATCCTGTGTTTAGCTGTGAATTTAATCGGTTGTTTATTTATTTGTTAACTCCGAAGTTGTACAAGTTGCGAAAATCAAGAAGATCCTGGTGAGGATAATCAATATACTGCAGCTTGACAGAGATATGTTTATTAGAGTGCATCGAATTGTATGGGCCCGAAAAAAATGAAAAAATGGTAACCCATTTTCGTAATCTATGGTCAATTCTAAGATGTTTTCACGAAGAAACCATAGTTTTAAAATGAATTCCTGGTCCGCGCTTTTGAGTTGAAAAACTCATTTTTTCGAACATTTATATCTTGGGTGTTTATGGACCGATCCTGACAAACTTGGTGTCAATACTCTTGTTAGAACCAGGACTTTTAAAATCCCACACAAGCAAAGGACGAAATGTCCTTAAAACATAATTTGCATCCTTGGAACGACGATTTCGCGATTCGTCCCTATCTTGAAAAATGAGTCAGAATTAAATCAATTTTTTGGCCAAGCAAATATTTTTTTCCTTGAACCTGTGTTCTTTAATTGCAGAAAATGTAAAACATATTTTAATTAAATTTTAATAAAATATGTTTTACATTTTCTGTTAATTAAAAATGGAGGTTCAAGGAAAAAAATTTTTTTTGGGCCAAAAAATTGCTTTAATTCTGACTAATTTTTTAAGATAGAGACGAATCGCGAAATCGTCGTTTCAAGGATGGAAATTATTTTTAAAGGACATTTAGTCCTTTGGTTCTATGGAATTTTAAAAGTCCTGGTCCTAACAAGAGTATTGACACCAAGTTTGTCAGGATCGGACCATAAACACCCAAGATTTAAACTATCAAAAAGAAAAAAATTTTTCAACTCAAAAAGCGCGGACCAGGAATTCATTTTAGAACTATGGTTTCTTCGTGAAAACATCTTAGAATTGACCATAGATTACAAAAATGGGTTACCATTTTATGTGAAAAAAATCGATGCACTCTAATGTTTATAGTTTACAAAAGGGAAACCTATTTTTTTATAATTTGAGTAATTCATTTCGGCGTTAGCCCACAAAAGATATGAATAAACTTCCATTTTGATATTAATATGGTTTCTGGGTAATATTTCTTCTAAATCTTAGCCAAAAATAAAAAACTTGGTGTTTAGATTCCTGTGCATTTAATAACTCATAAAATATATGATCAAAAATATCAGCGAATTCGGAATAAAATCAATCCAAAATGTTCTTAAACTATGTACCTAATAGTTGATTCAAGCACGCTTTTTCAAATCCTTCTCCGCAAATAATTTAATTGTCGAGACTCTATAGGTATTTCTTCAGTGAAATAAAATGTTTTAGGCTTGTTTGACTATTTGAATGCTGAGTGGTTGCCATTTTATCCACACATTGTGTTTATTTTTAAGAATATTTAAAAATAATATCCTGAACACATACTTCAAAAATGCATACTAAAATCAAGAATCTTTACCCTTAATTTTCGAATGACTCTTTTTCAGGATCTGTTATGCAAATGTCATAGCGATTTATTATAAGCTCGGAAGTTATTCCAGATACAATCTTACACTGCTTTTTTGACCAACTAAACTTTGTAAATTTCAAGATAAGAGTATAATAAATCACATTTTGACTAAATTATAAGTGATTGTATTTTTTTCATATTGCATTTAAATCAGTGGTGTCCAAAATGTGTGTTTGCCTATCCCATGAGATAGGAAAAACTATTTTATAGCCTTCCATTCAAATACTTTTGGACACCATTGATATAAATACTTTGACTGAATAAAAATGTATTACTATCATTCCTAATAATCAGGTAAAGACCTCACTAAATTTATTTAGAATGCTTTGACAATACTTTGTGTCCGAAATATTCTAAATAAATATAAACAGTTCAAAAATCCTCATCATTAAAATATAATGTGTTGTATGTAAATCCCTGATGCGGCCGTCTTAAAAGTCGAATCTCCCCAGTAATTAAAACGCAAGCCGCTGAAAGCCAAAATAAGTAATTGCCACCTTGTTTCGCAACTTTTAGAGCTCATCAGCAAACATAAAAAATGTCCTGCCAAGAAGAAGAAAAACGAATGTCCAGCAAAAAAAGTGGGAAAAAAGGTGCGTTCTGCACAAAATTGACAAATTAAAAGCAAGTGAAAATTTTCTTAAATCCAAAAAAAAAGAAGAGTTGAACTGATATCTGAAAGGGAAACGAGCCGAGGACACAATTAAGCAAAGGGAAAGCAACGCAGCAAGAATAAAAAGTAGAGAAAAATACAGGCTCAACAATTAGAGAGAAAGAAGGGAAAACTTGACAGGGATGGGAACTGAGACTGAGACGAAGCCCGTCGAAATTCGAGAACAGAATCGACAAGTTGCTGGGGTAACTTTCGTCGAGCAATTATGATTATGGGTGCGTCAGTTTTCCTTTCCTCCTCCACCCCCTCCCATGGTACTACTAAGTCCACTTTAATTGTTTTTTTTTCTTCTACTTTTCAGTTTTTTTGCTGTTTTTTCTGAGGACTTGGACGGAAATTCATTAGAGCGTTCAGCTCTAGCCAAAGGGAGGCTGAGCATGTCAAACAGTTTCCAAGACGCTTTCTTGGCTTTTTCGTCGTAAAAATTGCAATTCTTTCTCTTTCCGTTCCCCTACTCAAAAGTCGACAATTGTCTCTGCCAGTCGTCTATTATGCGGGGGTGGTGGTGGTGGTGTTTGTGGCGGTGACAAAAAGGGCTTCCAGTGCTGCGATAAAAAATAAGGACCGCTAGCCAGGCGAGCAGACATAAAAATGCGTACTTGCCGCCAGACGAAGTTCTGTCCTAAAAGGCGGCAGGGGGCCGTTGGGGGCGTGGACAGGACGACAGGCACCTAAAACAGAAAGTAATCAACCCACACACACACACACACACACACACACAGACAGACCCTCTATACCCATTACACTCCCTGCTCCTTTAACTCTCTACTCATTTGCACAAAACACACCCACAATTCGGTAGCTGGAGTAACTTTTCCTGCTTTTCTCTTTATTTTTTCCATCATTTCTGGTTTCTACGTTTTCATATTGGAGCATTGGGCAGAAAGGGGGCGGCTACGGAGATGGAGACGGAGTCGGAGTCGGCACTGGGACTGTGTTCGTTCCGTTCATTGTTCTTGTGCCGCCATGAAAATTAATGAAGAAGTGCCCGACCCTTGTTCCAACGGACCTAAAACTCTCTAGCTCCTCCCGCCCGACGTCCCGTCTGACGTGCCCAGTTCCCCAGACCAGCTAAACTTCTTTGGGAGAAAGCATTGGCTGTGGATGTGGGGTGAAGTAAGACCCAAAGCTCAATTTGACGCCGCTTTTGCTCCCTTACCTTCGAAGGGTGCGTGCCGATTCCTTTCTCACCTCCAACTCTAACTCCAACTTTAGGACCTCTGAACAGCGACTTGTCTAGCCAGCAAGCTTTTCTTTGGATTCGGACCACATTAAAACGAATTCTAGAAATTATTTTCCATGCCTGTCTTTGGACTTAAAAGACACCTTCAAGTGTGAATAAAAATTGATTATAATCAGAATCAATAATTATTGGACAGATGTGATTCCTTGGACCGTGTTTTAAGGTCTAGTTAAGGTCTTTGATAACTATTGAAAAGATATTTCGAGATAAAATCTATAGAAACTAATGTCGAATTTGAAAATATGTTTATGATGACATTATAGAATTGAAATCAACTTATTCTAAAAGATTCATGAAACGATATTTTTTAATACTGTTTAATAATTTAATTAAATTGATTATTCATATTCATATGATTTAAAGTTTTAGATTTTGTGATCTAGACCACGCAAAAGATACATAGATGATAACAATAGAAAACATTTAGGATTGCTTACAATTAAGTGCAATTTACATAAGAGCACATATAGATTTCTTTTAATATTGTACTTAAATCACAAATACCACAACATTTTGACTTGCGATGCGATTGTCACACATTAAAATCTCATATAAAATTAAATTCATTCAAACTAGAATTGTTCAAACCAACTTTATTTATTTATTTTTTTTTTTATTTGTAGTTTTATTATACAGTCTTTCTGTTACCTTTGGGACAACTTAATTTAGTTTTAAATTTGAGAAATAACCCACTTTATATTTAGAACATCTATGAAATTCCCTATCATTTTTTATTAAGTGTGTTCTGATTTATTTTAAGAGAGAACTCTACTTTACAAAACAATTAAAGTAAATACTTGTGTGAATGAATATTGAATAGGATTGAATTTGTACTCATGAAAAAGGTGTTTGGCATTTTGGGAAGGATCCATACACAATGTCTATAAAGGAGACAGACAAAATGGCAAAAGGCAAAAACAAAAGGCGATGTTTAAAACGAGAAGCGATTTGAGCAAACAAACGGCACATTGAATAAGCCAAAACCCCGGCGGGGAGTCAAAGCCGAGTCAATGGCTGGAAAAAGGGAGAGCACCCAAACTCACCCACACCCATACTCACACCCACACCCACACACACACACTCACTGGACACACATGTTGGGCCACAAGTGGGCGTTAGGTGTTGTGTGTGTGTTCAGGCTTAGAGGTGCTTGCCTTCCGTTATGTGTTGGTTTCTTTTTCGTTTATTCTTTTTTTTTGGCTGCAAGTCTCGTGCAACGGTCGCTAGATGGCGCCAGACGTGACGCGACAGTCACTGGCAGTGGGAGGAGCAGGATGAGGTAAAAAGGACGATGACGACGACGATGACGACGCCTTTGCTTTTAGCTTGATTGCCAAGCCTAGTTTACTGTAAAGTTTTATAACTTTGGCCAGCTCAGCACAGTAACACACCGCCCCCTCCTCCCTCCCCCTTCCATCCCTCCCCTCAGACCAGCCCAAAGACCGACACCTTCTCGAAAACTTACACCTACCCCCTATAAGACCTACACTTGCCTCGCAAGCGTTAAATTCGCTTGGTTTATTACACGCGCCGAATCAGTCCTTCAGTCGGTGCCTTCCCTTCATGCCCTTCCCTCGTCCTCCATGTCCTTAACAGCTTCGACGTCAGTCGACCCTTTTAAAATGTCGTCAATGCTCGAATTGCACCCCATTCTGCCACCCGCCTCAGCTCCCTTTCCCGTCCCCCTGTAGACCCACCTTTCTAGCATATTTGACTCCGTCAGTGCCTCTGAACTTTGGAAAAGCAACGAGGACACTCGCAGGACGAGTCACAGACCACGGCCCAGGCTCAGACCAAGGCCAGACCCAAGCGTCTATCAAATTCCAATTTCGGTCCCTTTTTTTCTCCACTCTTTCAAAGTTTATGACGTCTTTTTAGCGTAAATCCGGTCCGGACTGTTTGGGAAACGGCAACTCGGCCTGCGAGATGGGGCTCTTTATTTTTGAGGTGGCCGGACCAAGCGGGCTTTGCAGCCACCGCTGGACCATAACCTGAGTTCCTATCACAGAAAAAGCATCTTCAACATCCCATTTTTTTGTCCTTTCTATGGGCGTATGAGCAGAATTCATCTAACATCTAACTCATTCCCTTACACACATATATTGTACAGAGTTGAAACTTTAATATATTTTTATTTTAGTCCTTTATAGTAATATTGTTGTCGTTGAAATGAGAACCCATGAAATCGATTATTTTGTTTTCATTTGTTTTAATTTTAATACTCTTACAGATAGTCTATCCTAAATATTTTAAGGACCTTGGAACTAGAAACTCGTTTTATAATCAGCGTAACCATTATACAAATTATAGATATGATAACGATAAACTTATTAAGATCATGGTTTGATAATTTCAAATTTATCAAAGGTCAAAATTATTAGAATTGGAAAAATGTAGATTTTATTTTCTAAAATTTTCGATATTATTTTCCATATTGACTACTAGTTTTTGAGAACGAAATTTTTTAATTACAAGTCATGTTGACAGGTCAAAAAAAAAGAGTATTCATGAGTGTTCTTGTCAATCTGCCTTGCTGTTTATTTGCATAAATATATGTTTAATTTTTTTATTTTCAAAGGCTTTGTTAACAGTTGGCTTTATTGTGATGTCGCACAGGTCAGTCAATACCTTTTATTTACGCCTGAAATTTTTATAAATATTTACTCTCCACATATTTATATATGTATATCACACAAAAATTTATATTTTTTACCCGGAATAGTTTTTGCACAGACAGTGAAATAATTTGAATCCGTCAACATTATACTGAGAAATGGGAACAATACGACGCTATCAAATTTTTGATTTGGATTTTTTTTCTTATTATCTTTTTTTTATAATTTTTCAAATGAAAGAAATCGGTTCTAGGTTCCGTTGAGTATTTAATTTAAGAGGAAGTTTATTTTGTACACCTATTGAATTTGTTTGAGACTTGTTCTAAATGCTGTCGCGTAAATTAGATGCGATAACCTTTGGCTGTTTTTTCACACCATATACACGGACAGATTCATACTGTATAATTCCACAAGTGGAGCTTATTTAGGCGATACCCACTCAGGTCCGGGCTCAGTTTAGCTGAGACAATCGGAGAGTGCACAATGAAACGGGACAACTTAGTGCTTAGCCTGATTGGCTTGTGTCTTTTGGGTCTGAAGGTAGGTCAGGTTGTCTGTAGAGTGCTCAGAGTGACGTCATCTGTTATCTGTTCTCTCTCTCTAATCGCAGCTTGGCAATGCGTCGAATACCGTTGATAACGGACCCGGCGTAGCACTAACCAGGCAGGCCGTCGACTTGGGCATGGAGCCGTCGGTGCTGGGGGAACTGTGGCGCACCAAGCAGCCGGTGGTTATCAGCAAGCCGGACGCAGTGGGTCAGCTGTTCAGAACGACCTACGAGCTGACGCCCGATGGCCAGAACATTATCGCCACCACTGTCAAAGAGGAGGAGCCAACTACTGCCAAGTTGGAGGTCACTACCACTCCCAGCACTCCCAGCCCAGTAAGTCCGCAGACCGACTGGGAGTATCTGCCCAATTCTATCGGCCATAGACGCACATTTCAACAGCAATACCCTTGGGCAACAACTGGCCGAGCTTCGGCGTAAGGCTTTCCGCAGATTCCACACGTTCTTAGAAGTCCGGGATGGCCGAGCTTCGAGATTCCAGCCGGTGTTACACCACAGACGTCTACGAAAACGGAGCAGGACCCTCAGGGACGCACTGTGACGACAACAATCAAGACCTACCGAGTGCCAGTTCTTAACAATTGGTCACCAGGCACAACACTGGAGCCCGGGTTCGACCGAGTCGAGGTTCCACTTTCCAGCGGGTGTGACGCCCAAGGTGTCCACCAAGACAGAGCTGGACGATCAGGGACGCACTGTGACGACCACGACTAAGACATACGAAGGACCAGTCACAAACAACTGGACACCAGGAGCTGGCCTCGATAGGCTGCCCAGGCCCAACGTATTCGAGGGTCAGTGGCCCAGCTGGTTTAATAGGCCTCCATCTGTTGATGGAACCACTGTGACACCAACACAGAGTGCTCCACTGCCGACTCCGGTGCCTGGACCGGGTCAGGGAATACGCACCACAACTCGTCTGCCCTCGTTGTATGGCGGAGGTCAGACAACACCCAAGACAATAGCCACCATCAATGTGAATGATCTGCCCACATATCTGAACACCAATGAACTGCCCAGCACCAACACCAGAGTGACCAGCTACAGTGGCACCTTCAGTGGCGTTGCACCACCCAAGGCCAGTGACTTGGAGCCACCAGTGCGGAATATGCTCAAAGATGCCGGCATCACTGATCAGGATCTACTCAATGCCCAGGCAAGGGGTGAAGATATTGTCCGCAAT